>SJYX01022215.1:239763-268916 GCA_006410675.1 Oreotragus oreotragus
AAAAAAAATGAGCTCACTCCAGCCATGGTGAGTTACACGTAAAGACAGAACCGAAGGTACAGCTGTGTAAGCGGCACTTAAATAAACAGGCACACTAATCTAGAGAGGGTCAGGGTGGAAGTGGCCGCAGAAATCATGAAATTAAATCAAGAAAAGTCAATATTTAGAAAACAAGTGACCAATGGACCAAATCTTGGGAGTGGAAACAGTGACAGACCTTATTTTGGGGGGCTCCAAAATCACTGCAGATGGTGACTGCAGCCATGAAATTAAAAGACACTTGTTTCTTGGAAGGAAAGTTACAACCAACCTAGACAGCATATTAAAAAGCAGAGACATTATTTGCCAACAAGGTCCATCTAGTCAAAGCTATGGTTTTTCCAGTCCAGCCAGGGAAGAGCAGGACTATAAAGAAAACTGAGTGCCAAAGAATTGATGCTTTTGAACTGTGGTGTTGGAGAAGACTCTTGAGAGTCCCTTGGACTGCAAGAAGATCCAACCAGTCCATCCTAAAGGAAATCAGTCCTGATTGTTCACTGGAAGGACCGATGTTGAAGCTGAACCTCCAATACTTTGGCCACCTGACATGAAGAGCTGACTCATTGGAAAGGACCCTGATGCTCAGCAAGACTGAAGGCAGAAGGAGAAGGGGATGACAGAGGATGAGGTGGTTGGATAGCGTCACTGACTCGATAAAGGTGAGTTTGACCAAGCTCCGGGAGTTGGTGATGGACAGGGAAGCCTGGTGTGCTGCAGTCCATGAGGTCGCAAAGAGTCAGACACGACAGAGCAACTGAACTCAACTGAACTGATCCCCAGTTTATGGATCACAGCCTTATTATGGTGGAGGGACTTGTGTAACTTAATGATGCTATGAACCACACTGTGCAGGGCCACAGAAGATGGATGGGTCATAGGGAAGAGTTCTGACAAAGTGTGGTCCACTGGAGTAGGAAATCACAACCCACTCCAGTGTTCTTGCTGCAAGAACCCCATGAACAGCGTGAAAAAGTAAAAAGATATGGCAATGGAAGATAAGCCCCCCAGCCTTTGTGTGGATCACAACAAATTGTGGAAAATTCTTCAAGAGATGGGAATACCAGACCATCACACCTGCCTAAGAAACCTGTATGTGGGTCAAGAAGCAACAGTTAGAATCGGACATGGAACAATGGACTGGTTCAAAACTCAGAAAGGAGTACGTCAAGGTTCTATATTGTCACCCTGCTTATTTAACTCATATGCAGGGTACACCGTGCTAAATGCCAGGCTGAATGAATCACAAGCTGCAATCAAGATTGCTGGGAGAAATATCAGTAACCTCAGATATGCATATGATACCACTCTAATGACAGAAAGTGAAGAGGAACTAAGGAGCCTCTTGATGAGGGTGAAAAGAGCAGATTGAAAAGCAGGCTTAAAACTCAACATTCAAAAATCTAAGATCACAGCATCCAATCCCATCACTTCATGGCAAACAAAAGGGGAAAAAGTGGAAGCTGTGACATATTTTACTTTCCTAGGCCCCAAAATCACTGCAGGTGGTGGCTGCAGCCATGAAATTAAAAGACACTTGCTCTTCTAAAGGAAAGTTATGACAAACCTAGACAGCATATTAAAAAGCAAAGACATCACTTTGATGAAAAAGGTCTGTATAATCAAAGTTATGGTTTTGCCAGTAGTCATATATGGATGTGAGAGCCGGACCATAAAGAAGGACATGGCTTAATCACTAATTTGTGTCCAACTCTTGCAAATCCATGGACTGCAGCCCACCAGGCTCCTTTGTCCATGGAATTTTCCAGGCAATAATACTGGAGTGGGTTGCCATTTCCTTCTCCACAGGATATTCTCGAGCAGGGATCGAACTCAGATCTCCTGCAGTGCAGGTGGACTCTTTATTGACTGAGCTACCAGCTCCCAAGAACTGAAGCTTTTGAACTGTGGTGCTGAGGAAGACTCTCGGGAGTCCTTTGGACAACAAGGAAATCAAGCCAGTCAATTCTAAAGGAGATCAACCCTGAATACTCTTCACTGCATAGTGAATACTCTTCACTGCATAGTGAATACTCTTCACTGAAAGTCCTTCACTGGAAGGACTGGGATGCTGAACCTGAAGCTCCAATACTCTGGCCATTTGATGTGAAGAGCAGACTCACTGGAAAAAGATCCTGATGCTAGGAAAGACAAGACAAAAGGAGAAGCGGGTGGCAGAGGATGAGACGGTTAGAGAGCATCAGTGACTCAATGGACGTGAATCGGAGCAAACTCTGGGAGACAGTGAAGGACAGAGGAGCCTGGGGTGCTACAGTCCATGGGGGCGCAAAAAGTCATACATGACTCAGTGATAATCAGTCCTGAATATTCATTGGAAGGACAGATGCTGAAGCTGAAACTCTAATACTTTGGCCACCTGATGGGACTCATTGGAAAAGATCCTGATGCTAGGAAAGATTAAAGGCAGGGGGAGAAGGGGATGACAGAAGATGAGATGATTGGATGGCATCACCGACTTGATGGACATGAGTTTGAGCAAGCTCCAGTAATGTACAGGGAGCCTGGCATGCTGCAGTCCATGGAGTCGCAAAGAGTTGGACATGACTGAGTGACTAAACTGAACTGAACTGAGCATGATTACCTGAATAGACTCAAAAAAAGAACTTAAAATTTAACACACATCATACTCAACAAACTAGGTATCAGAGTGAATTTCTTCACCTTGATAAAGGGCATCTACAAAACCCCACAGCTAACATCATAATTAATGGTGAAAGACTGAATGCTTTTACCCTGAGATCAGGAACATCAGCTCTTGCCATTTTTATTCAACATCATGTGCACATGCTCAGTCACTAAGCTGTGTCTGACTCTTGTGCAACGCCATGGACTGTAGCCTGCTAGGACTCATCTGGCCCTGGGATTTCCCAGGCAAGAATACTGGAGTGGGTTGCCATTTCCTACTCCAGGGGATCTTCCCAATCTAGGGGTCAAACCCGTGTCTCCTGCATTGGCACGTGGGTTCTTTACCACTGAACCACCAGGGAAGCTGCCATTCAACATCATGCTACAGATTGAAGTCAGAGCAATGAGGCAAGAAAAAGAAATAAAAGGTATTCAGGTTGGAAAGGAAGAAGTAAAACTCTCTCTTCTCATACCTATTAAAATTCTAGCTATCTTTTTTGACCCCATGGACTGTAGGAGCCTACCATGCTCCTCATGGGATTTTCCAGGCAAGAGTGCTGGAGTGGCTTGCCATTTCCTTCTCCAGAGGATCTTCCCAACCAAGGGATTGAACCTGGCTCTCCCACATTGTCGGCAGACGCTTTACCATCTGAGCCACCAGGGAAGTCCTAGAAATTGACAAGGTGATTCTAAAATTCATATACAAATGCAAGAAACCTGAAGTAGCAAATAAACAGTCTTGAAAAAGAAGAGCAAAGTTGTAAGACTTACAGCTTCTGATTTGAAAACTTGCTAAAAATCTGCAATACTCAAAACAGTGTGTTACTGGCATAAAGATATAGATCAATGGAAAGATCAAAAGATATACAGATCAATGGAAAATAATTGAGAGTCCAGAAATAAACCTTTATGTTTATGTCAATTGATTTTTGACAAGGATGCCAGGAAAATTTAATTGAAGAACAACAGTCGTTTAAACAAATGGTGCTATGATAACTGATTTTTTTTTTTTAAGTCACTCAGTTGTGTCTGACTCTTTGCCACCCCATAGACTATACAGTCTGGAATTTTCTAGGCCAGAATACTGGAGTGGGTAGCCTTTCCCTTCTCCAGGGGATCTTCCCAACCCAGGGATTGAACCGGAGTCTCCTTCATTGCAGGATTCTTTACCAACTGAGCTATCAGGGAGGCCCATGATAACTGGGCTTTTCATTCCTTGTATGTTTGGTGTGAAGTAGGGGTCCAGCTTCATTCTTTTGCAAATGACCCCTACTTCATACCAAGCATAAAAATTAATTCAAAATGAATCACAGACCTAAATGTAAGAGCAAAAATTGTAAAACTCTTAGAAGAAAACATAGGCATATATCTCTGTAACTAAGCAGTGGCTTCTTAGATATGACCCCAGAAACACATGTGACAAAAAAAGTACAATAAATTGGACTTCATCAAAAGTAAAAACTTTCTTTGCATCAAAGGGCACTCTCAAGGGAATGAGAAGACAACTCATACATTGGGAGAAAATATTTGCAGATTGTATAAGGGACTAGTATTCAGAATATATATATAAATAATTCTTAAAATTGTACGAGAAAGACAACCCAATTTAAAAAATAGGCAGGGACTTGAACAGACATTTCTCCAGAAAAAAATATACAATAAACCAAAATGCACATGAGAAATGCTAAATATTGTTAATCATCTTGCAAATGCACATGAAAACCATGAGATTCTACTTCACACCTCTAGAGTGTCAATAGTAATTAATATACATAAAATAACTCGTACTGGAGAAATTGAAACCCTCATACATTGCTGGTGGGAATGTGACATGGTGAAGCTTGGGTGGAAAATAGTTTTCCAGGTCCTCAAAATGTTGAACATAGAATTATCGTATGATCAGCAACACTACTCCTTAGACATGCACCAGAGAGAATTGAAAACATGATCACACAAAAACTTGTACGTGGTTATTCACAGCAGCATTCCAAAATAGCCAAAAAGTGGAAGCAACTCAAATGTTCATCAGTGGATGTGTGAATAAACAAAATATGACAAGTCCATATAATGTGATATTATTCAGCCCTAAAAGAAATGACAATTGATAACATGATTTTTGAAAATATGCCTAGTAAAGTAAGCCACACACAATAAGCAACATATTTGTATGATTTCATTTATTTGAAATTTCTAGAATAGGCAAATCCATAGAGACAGAAAGTAGATGACTAGTTTTAGGGATGATAAATGGAGTAATGGGGAAAGACTGTTAATAGCTATGGGATTTCTCTTTAGAGCATTGAAAACATCCTGGATTTAGGTAGTGGTGATGATTGCACAATTTTGTGAATGTTCCAGAAAGGACTGAATTGTACATTTCAAAAGGGTAAATTCTATGATATGCTAACAATATTTCAGCTTTTAAATCTAACAGAATAATCCTAGAGGGTAATCGTATTTATTTGAGAAAAACTTTTTCCATACTATGTTTGTAGGTTTGTTGCTTGACAGATCTCTGTTCCGGAAAAGGCATACATAGGGAAACCACTATGATAACTGACCAGGTTGCTGGGAGTTATGGCCAGTACTCTCAGACTGCACTGCAGAGGAGCGTACGACAGAAGGTTCTTGATAGAGACTGGAATTTTTATCTCAGGGTTTTCATATGAGGTTTTGGTAGACAGTGAAGTGTTTCTTAAGCTGCAAGTCCCAACCCATCAGTGGATCATGAAACCAACTCCAAATTTTTTTTAATGAAATTTAAAAAATCAGAATATATTGCCTAGGGAATGCATCATTTCATAATCATTTAGTTTCAGATATGCAAATTTACATATACTATGGTCATAAAATCTTCCCTGGTGGCTCAGAGGTTAAAGCATCTGCCTCCAATGTGGGAGACCCAGGTTCGATCCCTGGGTCGGGAAGATCCGCTGGAGAAGGAAATGGTAAGCCACTCCACTATTCTTGCTTGGAGAATCCCATGGACGGAGAAGCCTGGTAGGCTACAGTCCATGGTGTCGCAAAGAGTCGGACATGACTGAGTGACTTCACTTACTTAGTACTGTGGATCATAGTAAAACAACTTTGAGAAACTCCAATCTAATAAAAGAGCATGAATGATTTTGGGAAAAGCTGCTCCTGAGATNGTGGTCCTCACCTTCCAGCTAACGTTTGGGTAGTTTGAGGTACGTCAATGGTCCCACCCAGAACACCTAGGAATGTCTTATGAAATATAGAGCAAAATCAATCTAAGACATCAATTAAAGGGCTACTGAGGCAGTCTGAACTAGAAGTGTGATTCCAAGGTGGTGGAGAAACCACGGAGAGGCCAGCTGGCATTCTACAGTCATTTTCTTCCTGGAGACATTTATCAACAGGAGGCTGAGACTCTCTGCCTGGAAAGATGGCCACACTTGGAAGCGTGGAAAACAGCAAACCTTCTGGGCTTTCTTGGTGGCTCAGATAGTAAAAGAATCTGCCTGCAATGCAGGAGACCTAGGTTCAAGCCCTGGGTCAAGAAGATCCCACTCCAGTATTCTTGCCTTCAGAATTCCATGAATAGAAGAGCCTGGTGGGCTGCAGTCCATGGGGTTGTAAAGAGTCTGAAGACTGAGTGATTAGCATTTTCACTTTCTGGAATTTGTGGGGACTGGAGGCTTGATGGGTGGAAGAGAGAGGCAAAGAAGGGAGTTTGTTACATAGCCACTTTTCCCCAAAAGACAGCTGCAAATTTCCAAAACTACATAAGGTAGCAGACGACAAAGCTTGCCTCAAAAATGCAAACTCACTGCCTTGACATGTTAGGAAGAAAGTTAGATGAGGTCCTGGTGAACACCAAAGCCTCTCATTTGGGACTCCTGGTCCCCAGGACACAAACACAAAGAGCTTCCCAAAACTTCTGTCTAGCTTTGCCTCAATTCATTCCCTGCCTGGAATAAGGTACACAACCCCCAACCTATCTGTCCAGTAAGGGAAAGGGTGGCTCCTTACAGAAAGAATACTATTGGGCTTCTACAATTCTTCACTTACTAAGAATTCAATTCTAAGTACTAAGAATTCAATTTAAAAAAACTACCAGGTGTGCCACAAGACAGGACCGAATAACTAATCAAGGAGAAAAAAAGTGTTAAACAGAACGAAAACACAGACCCATGGATGATCTAGATACTGGATTTAGCAGAAAAAGATCTTAATATAATTATGTTAATTATCATAAAGTATGTTTTTTTAAAAGATGAATGAAATAGATAAAAAGATTTCAGTACAAAACTTCAATCTGTAAAAAAAAAATCAAATGATAATTTTAGAACTGAAAAATATAACTGAAATTAAGGACTCAATATTATAGTTCAGCAGAAGATTAGCAAAGCAGAAGACAGGATTAGTAAAATGGAAAACAGATCAAAAGATATCCAAAGGGAAGCTCAGGGAAGGAAAATGGATAGAAAATACAGAAAAATTATGTGTGATATGTGGGACACAGGTGAAAAGGGTCTAACATTTTTCAATATAGTCCCACAAGGATAAGGAAAATAGAAAAATGGGAGGGAGGAAGGACAGGAAGAATACTTACAGAGGTAACAACTGAGAATTTTCCAAAACTCATAAGACATCAACCCACAAGATCAAGAAACTTTGCAAACTGAAGCAACGNTGAGGCTGATCATGCTGGATAGCTTCCATTCTCTTAAAGAAATAGAAATGACATCATCGTCTGAGAGTGAAGGGATGGTGGCCAAAAAGGCGGACTGGGGATGAAGGAGCTGATGAGGGACAAATAAATATCAGCCCTTTAAGTGGCATGTACACCTCACACGCAAGGTGTACCAGCACATGGCAGGTGGCCTTGCTGTTAAAACACTGACTTTAAGCTGAGAGCTTAGCCGGGGCGGTGGGGCTGAGGCAGGTGGCAGCTGTGGGTCCTTGAGAGCAGATAATTGAATCTGCTGGTAAACTTAAGTTAGAATGGCTGACCACTTGACAGAGACAGAAAAGAAGAATGGATTAGAGATCAGGGCTCCATCAAGTCACAAAACAGGGTTAGTGGGAAGATGAACACAAAAGCTGGAAGGATAAAAAGATTAAGAGTGTTGCCCAAAATATCTTCAAGTTCCAGGGACAGACATAAAGCCTCCAGAATGTGGCCTTAAGGGTAGAGAGATGAAACAGGGCTGAAGGAGAGGGTTCTGGAAAAACAAGACAGGAAACACAGGTCCTGTTGGCATGCTGAAAGCAGGAATCTATTTACAATAGAATGAAATCTGTAATAAAGGGAAAATGGGTGGAGGCAAGGAGACAGATGAGGCAATACTGCTAGTAATAAGGGGATAAAGCCGGGGGTGGATCAGAGCCAGGTGCCCACCTTCACTCGAGGTACCAAGGCTCACTCATACGGCTCATGGGGAAAAGGGAGCAATGATCAGAATGCCTTGCTTCTAATATTCCAATTATGTCCTGGACTGTTTTGGTCTATAATGGGATAAGGGTCCTGTATAGTACATAGGCTGGACTCAAAAACTTGGTGGGGGGGCTTTTCTACAATGAAGACTGAGATGTGGAATATATTTATTCATTCATGTAATACATAAAAAATCATTTGGGGCCTTTCTATTGATTCCTAAGGACTCCAGTGTAATCTCTTCTACTCTTAGAAAAGCAATGAGCTCCAGAATATTTCTCAACATTTTCCTACTCTACTATGTAAGATCTGCGGAATTAAGTGCCCGAGTTTCTGAGAATCACTTGCTACAGATCTTTCACAGCCATCAGCCTCTTCTGTTTGATACACTGTGGCCATGGGTGGTATGTGTGTGTACAAATACACTGATATAATATCTCTGGTTGTTGTTTCAGTTTTTCACTGGTGAGAAAGGAGAGAGGAAGAGTGGCAGGGAGACACAATCACTGTGAAAAACCACCACCCAAAGCACCAGACCTCAAAGCGTCAGCAAACATACAACAGAAAGGAGTTACAGAGGCGTCCGCTAGGGGCCGCCCGACCTTGTCAGGGGCCGTCAGGCAGCTAGCAGCATCCTTCTGAAGGATTTCGGTCACCCCGTTGGAGAGCCGCTCGTACTTCAGTTTGGGCTCCTCTTCACTCTCTTCTTCCTGCACGGAAAACAGAGATGACAGCCTCAACGGCATACTTGAAAGAGACTCGAAACACACGCTGTAAGGTGCAACCAGAGCTGGTTCCAGCAATGACTGTCAACAACCACAACTACATCTAAAGCTTAAGAGTCTCCTGTTTCATTTTTCCAACTGGCCTATCAACTGCTACAACTTCAATGGCAGAATAAATCTGAAAGCTCAAAAGAGGACTACATATATATTCTGTGGACAGTAATCAACTCCAGCATGTCGAGAAAATACAACTGTCTGTCCCACTATTCGGACAAAAGCCAATAAAAGGTGCATAGGCAAAATACTTGTCAATGTACCCTCACAGCAATGAGCCAGGAATACAATACACTTCCAAAAAACACGAATTCCGTATTTCAGAATTGCAAGCATTTTTGTCAGATTTCAGAATATCCCATTTTACTCAGAAAACTTATAAAAATAAAAATGAAAGAAAATCAGAAATTTTATATAAAGCATATACTTACTCTTCAGGTGAAAATATTTTAATATTAAATAACTGAGAAACCATGAATGGATATTATTACTTAGTTTATGTTAGATATGCAGTGTTGACTCTCATCTGAATAAACCTACTTATGCATTAAAATGTTCTGAATCTTTTATACATGTTATTACTAACTTTAGATGTTCAATTTCACTGTTGATATAGCATCATAAGGCATCCTTAATCTTCAGAGTTACAAAGTTCAGAATCTAGATTGTCTACAAAGGCCAGGAATTAATAAAACAAGATTACTTACAAAATTTATGATAATGATTCAGAAAAATATTTATTTTACTGCATCAATATACAATGAGAAGGAAGTGTGCATATAGTGACAACTCTGGTAGAATAAAACTGGCCAAAAGGGTAGGCCACAAAAACAGTTTACTCATCATTTCCTTCAAAAATAATTGTGTGGTCCTCACCTTCCAGCTAACGTTTGGGTAGTTTGAGGTACGTCAATGGTCCCACCCAGAACACCTAGGAATGTCTTATGAAATATAGAGCAAAATCAATCTAAGACATCAATTAAAGGGCTACTGAGGCAGTCTGAACTAGAAGTGTGATTCCAAGGTGGTGGAGAAACCACGGAGAGGCCAGCTGGCATTCTACAGTCATTTTCTTCCTGGAGACATTTATCAACAGGAGGCTGAGACTCTCTGCCTGGAAAGATGGCCACACTTGGAAGCGTGGAAAACAGCAAACCTTCTGGGCTTTCTTGGTGGCTCAGATAGTAAAAGAATCTGCCTGCAATGCAGGAGACCTAGGTTCAAGCCCTGGGTCAAGAAGATCCCACTCCAGTATTCTTGCCTTCAGAATTCCATGAATAGAAGAGCCTGGTGGGCTGCAGTCCATGGGGTTGTAAAGAGTCTGAAGACTGAGTGATTAACATTTTCACTTTCTGGAATTTGTGGGGACTGGAGGCTTGATGGGTGGAAGAGAGAGGCAAAGAAGGGAGTTTGTTACATAGCCACTTTTCCCCAAAAGACAGCTGCAAATTTCCAAAACTACATAAGGTAGCAGACGACAAAGCTTGCCTCAAAAATGCAAACTCACTGCCTTGACATGTTAGGAAGAAAGTTAGATGAGGTCCTGGTGAACACCAAAGCCTCTCATTTGGGACTCCTGGTCCCCAGGACACAAACACAAAGAGCTTCCCAAAACTTCTGTCTAGCTTTGCCTCAATTCATTCCCTGCCTGGAATAAGGTACACAATCCCCAACCTATCTGTCCAGTAAGGGAAAGGGTGGCTCCTTACAGAAAGAATACTATTGGGCTTCTACAATTCTTCACTTACTAAGAATTCAATTCTAAGTACTAAGAATTCAATTTAAAAAAACTACCAGGTGTGCCACAAGACAGGACCGAATAACTAATCAAGGAGAAAAAAAGTGTTAAACAGAACGAAAACACAGACCCATGGATGATCTAGATACTGGATTTAGCAGAAAAAGATCTTAATATAATTATGTTAATTATCATAAAGTATGTTTTTTTAAAAGATGAATGAAATAGATAAAAAGATTTCAGTACAAAACTTCAATCTGTAAAAAAAAAATCAAATGATAATTTTAGAACTGAAAAATATAACTGAAATTAAGGACTCAATATTATAGTTCAGCAGAAGATTAGCAAAGCAGAAGACAGGATTAGTAAAATGGAAAACAGATCAAAAGATATCCAAAGGGAAGCTCAGGGAAGGAAAATGGATAGAAAATACAGAAAAATTATGTGTGATATGTGGGACACAGGTGAAAAGGGTCTAACATTTTTCAATATAGTCCCACAAGGATAAGGAAAATAGAAAAATGGGAGGGAGGAAGGACAGGAAGAATACTTACAGAGGTAACAACTGAGAATTTTCCAAAACTCATAAGACATCAACCCACAAGATCAAGAAACTTTGCAAACTGAAGCAACATAAGTATGAAGAAAATCACACCTAGGCACATCACAGTAAAAAGAAAATTACATAAAAGAAAAATGACTTGGAGACTGTTAAGTACTGGACTTCTTAAAGATTATAACACTGATCAACAATCACACAGAGACCATGAACTCAGATGCCTACAGAAATCTTTATCCCTGGGACAAAGACCTACTTCACAGGGAAAGGAGCTCATTTCTGGATAAACTGAAAGGATGAGATATATCAACTATTATGCTAAAGACTTAACACTAGATTATCTCATTTCATCCTGACTTAAAAGAAAAAAAAGATTATGGTGAGTTAAATATCATTATCCCATTTTTACAGATATTCAGTAAAAACTGATAATCAGAAATTTTAGGTAATGTCATTAAGACACACAGTGGATAGAAAGCAAAGCAAAAATTCAAATTCAGTTATGAATGCTCTAACATCAATGCTTCATTTAATATACTACCCCAAACTCCTATGAAAATTACACTATAAATCACAATAGACACCTCCAAGATTTTTATGCCTACAAAAAACTATAAACTGTGATCAACAGGAAACGTATAAAATTTATTTATTTAGCAGGTACATTAGTTATAGACAGATGGATATTATTCCAACATTTACTGACTTTACAACAATACTGCTGTCGTTTAGTCACTACGTCACAGTCTGACTCTTTTGTGACCCCATAGACTATAGGTCTGCCAGGCTCCTCTGTCCGTGGGCTTTCCTAGGCAAGAATACTAGAGTGGGTTACCATTTCCTTCTTCAGGGGATCTTCCTGACCCAGGGATCAAACCTGTCTCCTGCACTGGCAGGTAGATTCTTTACCACTGACCCACTTGCGAAGCCCTAAAACAACAATAAATATGTGCTATTTAATGGAGTTCTGGTGGGTAAACAACACACAAGTGGCTTCACTGGCTGCCTGAGAGTCAAGATCTCTTCTGGGGTTGCAGAGTAATGATTTCCCAGATGGCTCACTCAAATGGGTAGCAAGTCGGCGCTGGGTGTTGACAAGAGGCTTCAGTCGCTGTTCTTCTGGACTTCTCCAAAGGGCTGGATCAATGTCCTTAGGATATGGCAAAGGAGACTTCCCCTAGAGTGAGTGGTACAAGAGAATGCACAGTGGAAACCCCGAGGTTATATACGACCTAGCTTCAGAGGTCACATGCTGTCACTTCCATAGTATTCCTGTATGTTGATCATACAGACCAGCCATGATTCAATGGGAGGGGAGGACATGAAGGCAGGAACAATAAGAGGTGAGAATCACCGGGGGGGATCATGCAGACTAGCTACAAGGGGAGTAATAAAATTTTAAGAGCAATAAACCTAGTTTAATAAAAAAATCAATATTCCATGTCTACTGATGAACTGTCTTAAATTTTCTTCTCCAGTATACACAAGCTACTAGTTGTTTATTTAGTAAAAGGGTGGTAAAACCAGAGATGGTCTCCCTACTAACTTTTTAAGAATAACTCCAAGAACTAATAGCCACAGAAGGAAGTAATATATGCATGGTTCCTTAAAAGCCCTACCTTTCGTTAAAAATGTACTAACAATAATCGCCTCAACCCAACAAGTTGTTGCATGTCCAAAAAGGATCTGTTGTTAAAATATCAAATAGCTAATTAACCCAGTCTTAAAAAAATCTAGAAATAGGAAAATTACAAAAAGCAATGAATAAACACTTCTACTTAAATATCTAATACAAGCAAGAAAGAGAAATCATTACAAAGTTAACACTAAATGTAGCCAAGGCATGATGTGTGCATTCTGAAGTAAATGTGTTAAATACAAATTGAATCCTGAATGTTAGTCTTTATAATAAGATGCCACATGTTGTTCAAGTCTGGACATCAAATGTGCATCCAATGTGAAAAGTTAATTCTAGCCTCTGGACTATTTTGCATAAAAGCACTCAACCACGGACCATTAGATAAAGTTACTGTAAATAAGGTTTGCCTGTCTTATTCATAAGTGGAAACTAAATAATTTCTCTCACATAAGTATACAAAAATAAATACTTTCACAGCACAGCTCACTGAAGCATTCGTGCTAGGCTTCAAAAACCATAAATAAAATGAAAACTCCAATATTAGGCATTTGATGTAGCATTTCATGCTTTTCTGACAGGTATCTTTTATGTTAAGTTAAAAGCAGGCTAAAGGTGAATTTTTTAAGGTGTTTTCTGCTTGCTGTAAACAAAGAAAATGGAAAGTGATTCAAAAATAAAATTCGCAGAGGTTATTCTACTGCTGCAGACTTTTTATCACATTTTAAATAAAAAACATTTTAAAAATCAGGTAGATTTAATACAGAGTTTCATCGTAAAAAAAAAAAAAAATTAAACAGAAAAAAAAGACTTTCATGCAATTTGAACTTCCACAGAAAACAACCCAGTGTTAATAAAAAGCAAATCAATAATTTTTGTTAAATTTTAATAATCTTGCAAGCCTACAAATAAAACCATCAACAGTCTGAGTTGAGATGACAGTTAACTGCGTTTCTATGACAACCTAGAGGCAGGCACAGTACAAGTCCTGACTTGCAGTTAAGCGAAGATATGAACAGAGTGACATTTACTCATACAAGAAAATCTGAAGCTTTTCTTTAAAAAGAATCAATTCCTCAAATAACATGGACTTTCACTAAGTGGATAACACTTTTAATTAAAGACAAGTCCTTTAGATCATCCTGTAGGATTCTAAAACATCTGAAAATAAATTTCTTATCACAGTCATTTTTACTGAGGTTTGAACTGAAAGTCAAAAAGTCACTTTTGGGACAACAGACTAAGGTAATTACAGATTTCTGCCTCAAAAACTATTTAACAATTTGTTACTAACACCACTGGGTCAATATACATAGAGAAAATCCCATCACCTAACTTAGAATTATATAACCAACAAGAATATCATACTTTTTATCTGATAATTTAAATTTTCTGTACAAGAAAAAACTGTTTGGCATTTATAACCAATTTTTCATCCTGTTTTAACTCTAACCACATCTTTCACACATCAGTATATTTTATGTACAATGTGACAGTCTAAATGAAGACCTGAATTTTACTTTAAAAAAAAATGTGTCATATGAATTCAGCGGTTGACAGAAAGATCATTATATTTTCTATGGTTTTTATGATTCTAGAACTCAAAATTTTATTTCTGGCTATCTGTTCTTTGTTAAAATACAGTTTTGTCTTGTTTCGTTTTTTTTTTTTTTTCCTTTTACCACAAAACAATAGTAGATATACAAGAAGGGTGAGATGAGATGTTTACAAAATTCAAGTTAAGCCAGTGACAAATATCACCAGTGGAGTGCTCCTAGACAATTCACAATCTCACTCTATGGAGATGCCTTCATCTCAGCTAGACTCACCAATGAGAAAGCTGAACCTCTAGGATTTTTAATAAGATGTATGGATGTGTTGATCTCTTGTCATCAACTACATCTGACCAGAGGCAAATGCCTTTTAATAAATATCCAATGTTTTAAAGCTAGATAAAATAGGCAACACTAACATCCTCAAAAAACAAAATTCTCATTGTCTAAAAAAAAGAGCAGCTTGAACTTCCATAGGAAAAAACCAAGCGTTAATAAAATCAAATCAATCATCAGCCATTGGTCTTAAGGTATAAAGGCTTTCCTCCTCTAGAACATTTTCTTGAGAATTATAATCACCATAATTGAAATTATACTGTAAGTCAATCAAAACACATAATCTGAGGTCTCAAAAAATACAACTAACAAATTTTTAAGGAATAGAACTCAGCACTACAACGGGAGTTGTATCAACTTTATTATCAACAATTAATATAGAGAGTCAAGAAATATATATATTATCATACATATACATTTATTTGAAACTGTAATGTCACCAATAAAGGACATCTCCACCTATGTCATATCAGTCTTAAACTTTTCCACAAAAAGAGATTTATGATGAGAAAAACTGTACAAAAAAAGAATAACTGTAAGATTCAAAATTTATCAAGAAATAAGGACTTTTATTGATTTTGTATTTGTGCCCTTCCCAAATGAATGCCATCTTCTTAAAAAGGCAAGTGTAACTATTAACTATTATAGGTTATAGCGCTATTACAAAAGGATGATTTTATCTACACAAAAAGATGACTGTCTGGTAGGAAAGCTGGTTTCATATATCCTTCTAAAATGTCAAAACATATCAAGAAAACTACATAAACAAGCCAAGAGAGTAACTTCTAGTTTCCATTTATAACACAAGGTATTATAGCTGCCTCAATGACCAAACTTTTTAAGAAAGTGACACGGAGATAATGGAATTCATCTACAATAAAACAACTGTGGTCACAGCTCCCACGATGCCTTTCCATCAGACTGGTGACAGACAAGCAATTACACTCTTATATGAATGCAAATAATGCTGTTAAAGTTTTTTACTTTCAAGCAATACTGCTATTACTGAAAACATTAATCAAAAGCACGTAGCTAAAATTAGGAGCTCATAAATGTATTCTAGATGATGTAGGTCTACTTTTTCATATAGATAGAAAATTTCAATGAGCCTACTAATAGGTATATACTATATTTAAAGGCTTAAAATACATATGGTTAAATAAGTGGTTCTCAACTGGAGGTAATGTTGTTCCCCCGGTTCACTAACTTGGCAATGTCTGGGGACATTTTTGTTGTCACGACTGAGTCGGCAGAGATGCTATTGATATCTAGTGGGTAGAGGGCAGGGCATCTACAATAGATGAGACAATCTTCCAAAACAAAAAATTTTCCCTCCCTAAATGCCAACAGTGCCAAGGTCAAGAGACCCCGGGTTAAACAAATTTCACAAGATTAAATATTACAGCGACCTTAAAATCTGTTTTCAAAGACAATTTGATAACAAAGGGGAAGGTTCTCAAAATGTCTTACTAGGTTGAATAAGTAGGTCATAAAAGCCTGCTTTGCACAATCCAAATGTTACTAAAGAAATGCACATACACATGTGGGAGGGTAAAGGAGAAAAACAAACATCACGGTCATCCTCCTAAGCTTTTTCTTCACATATAGACTGGGAGTGATAACAGGACTTCCATCGCACGGTTGCTGTGACCACTACAGAAGGCGGCAATTAAAAATCACTACTGTGATGCGACTTCCCTGGTGGTCCGGTAGTTAAGACTCTGCACGTTCAATGCAAGGAGTGTGAGTTTGATCTCTGGTTGGGAAACTAAGATCCAGCATACTGCATGGGGCAGCCAGAAAGTTAAAAAAAAAAAAAAATTACCATGGCTACTACGAATATTTTCTAAATTTTCTAAAATAATTATTTCATTTGTTATAAAACTACCATATTTTATACATTTTCAAGCCATTATTCAACATTCTTTTCAAATCTTTACATCTACCGAACTTCTCTCTCAAAACCACTCTCCTTCCCCTGTCAATACTTTGCCTACAGAAGTGAGAAAAAGTTGAGCCTCTAATAATTGAAGAGGTCTACTTAAGATTCACAAGATATGCAGTCTTCATAAACCCTGGTCTCTCCTTTGCCCTGTAGTATCAGAATTTCATGCTCAATTCAAGGAGGAAAAAAAAATAAGGTGAAGGTTTCCATGCCCTAAGCCACATACCATAAACAGGATCAACTCCCATCATTTATTTTATATTGGGAAAGCGATAAGAATATAGAGTGGGTGGGTGGGGAATGAGAAAAACAAATAAGCTTTTCATTTCCTTCCAGCCATATGGAATAACCTGACCAATCTTCAAGATATGCCATTCAGGTGGACAATTTCCGCCACTAAATCCAACATAACCCTCTTTTTCTTTCTTCCCAATATCCCTTGGTGATCACAAGATCCTTAGAAGCAGGGTTTAGGCCTATTTGCTGTTCTGAACTTCACCTAACAAAACTGTGGGTACCTAACAAAGACCAGTGAAAACACAGGTACATCGTAACAGCAGACAGAGTTTAGTGAGAAGCTTTTCAGAGAATTCTCATTTAGATTTCCACACAAGAAAATCCAAATTGTAGCATAGCAGGGAAAAGGAGAGATCACTTAAATTATGTACAATATTATGTAAAATATTTACAGACACAGCTGGGGGAGGGAGTAACAGGGGGAGGTACCAAAGAGAGGGAAACAGTAGCAAATAGGAGGGCAGCCATAGAGGTCCAGCAAATTCAATTTTCATGAAAAATTTAACACTGATTTATAATTTACAGGTTTACTGTAACATTAAAAAGTGCCACAGGTTTTGAGATTATTTTTGTTGGCAAGGAGATTAAATACCTCTCAAGCATCTTTCCTTATCCCAGGTGCAAAGAAGCACCTGGCTAGCTACTCCCACACAAGCCTCTGACAGCTTTTCAAAAATTTCCATAAAGAAACAGATACAGATAAACTCCCCAAATAGAAATAAAAAATTAAGATAAGCCAATACCAAAATTAAGGAAAAGCTGATATATATGGTATGAATTTGAACTCATGACACATCTTGGCTTGTTTCACGAATACTTAACCCCTCTGAACAAAATGCACAAAGATGCTTTAGGCTCTCCCACCAAAGCTCAGTGGACATGAGTTTGAGCCAACTGCAGGAGACGGTGAAGGACAGGGAAGCCTGACATGCTGCAGTCCGTGGGATCATAAGGAGTTGGACATGACTGAGCAACTGAATAACCACCACCAAAGCTTCATGCTCATGACTCCGAGCCTATCCCACTCGACAGAGCAGCTATCTGCCTCACCCAGTAGGGGCTGTTTTTTTTTAGACGGTGACTGCAGTTTTTGCCCACGGTTTCTCCACATCTGCACCTTCAACCCTGGCTACCATCGATTTCCACCTCCCTCCTACAGGCAGAGACTGTAAGACCCTGACATCTGAACAGTGCATTACTGGTGGTTTGGAAGTCCCAGCTTTAAGCACTGCAGGACCAAAAAAACACTGGTAGCAGGGAGGTGAGAATTTCAGGCAACCAGAGAACACAAATAAAGGTAAAAGCAAAGATGCATTAACAAAACAGAAAACTGAATAATTAATAAGTCCAAAGTCTGCATGTCCATGCTTAGTCACTAAGTCGTGTCTGCCCTTTTGCAACCCTGTGGTCTGTAGCCCACCAGGTAACTCTGTCCATGGGATTTCCCAGTTAAGAATACTAGACTGGGTTGGATTTTCCAGTTAAGAATACTAGAGTGGGTTGCTATTTCCTTCTCCAGGGGCTCTTCCCAACTCAGGGATCAAACCCACCTCTCCTGCATTACGGGTGGATTCTTTATTGCTAAGCCACCAGGGAAACATAACTGTACTATCAAAACTCTTGAAGAAAAGTTTTGAAGGGAAAAAAAAAAGGAAAAGAAAAAAAAAAAACAGTTCAGTTATCTGAGGCATGAATGTAAATGTAAAAATTTAAAGCAGAATATCATAAAGCAAACCCTGTGAAAATAAAAACAAAAATAAACAAAAGGGACCTAATGAAACTTTAAAGCTTTTGCATAGCAAAGGAAACTATAAACAAAACGAAAAGACGACCTTCAAAATAGGAAAAATATTTACAAATGAAGCAACTGACAGGGGGTTGATTTCCATAATATACAAAGAGCTCATACAGCTCAATATAAAAAAAGAAAACAACCCAATTAAAAAATAGACATAACCTAAATAAGATATATAGATGGCCAACAAACATATGAAAAGATGTTCAGCGTGCCTAATTATTAGAGAAAAATGCAAATGAAGACCACAATAAGGTACCACCTCATACCCATCAGAATGGCTATCATCAAAAATTCTACAAACAATAAATGTAAGGAGAAAAGGGAACTCGGCTACACCGTTGGTGGGAATGTAAACTGATACAACCACTATGGAGAAAAGTATGAAGGTTCTTTAAAATACTAACTATACAACTATCATACTGCTGCTGCTGCTGCGTCGCTTCAGTCGTGTCCAACTCTGTGCGACCCCACAGACGGCAGCCCACGAGGCTCTGCCGTCCGTAGGATTCTCCAGGCAAGAACACTGGAGTGGGTTGCCATTTCCTTCTCCTACAACTATCATATGATCCAGCAATCTCATAGCTGTGCATACACCTGGAGAAAACCATAATTCAGAAGGATACACACACTCCAATGTTCACTTCAGCACTGTTTACAACAGCCGGCCACGGAAGCAACCTAAATGTCCATCAACTGAGGAATGGATAGAGAGGATATGGTACATTTATCCAGTGGACTATTACTCAGCCCTAAAAAAGGAACAAAACTGAACCATTTACACAGATCTGGATGGACCTAGAGAATGTCATACAGAGTGAAGTCAAAAAGAGAAAAATACGGTGTATTAGCAAATATGTGCATACTAGAAAAAATGGTATAGACGAACTTATTTGCAAAACAGAAATAGAGACACAGACATAGACAACAAACGTGTTGATACCAAGCGGGAGACGGGAGTGAGATGGCTTGGGAGACTGGGATGGACATATTAAGACACACACTTCTACACGTAAAATAGATAACTAATGAGACCCTACTGTACCTACACAGGGAACTCAAGGAAATTCAAGAAAAAGGATATACGTATATGCGTGGCTGATTCATTTTGCTGCACAGCAGAAACCAACACAACACTGTAAAGCAATTATACTCCAATTTTTTTTAAAGCAAACTCTACATATATTAATAGAAAACGTGGTGAGGGGTGGGCCTCACCAAATCAGTTGAAGGCGTAAATAAACCCTCCCACTGAGTAAAAACATTTTTCCTAATTGCTTTCCAAGTGAGTGACTTTTTTCTTGTCTTAGGATTTGAATTGAAATATTGGCTCTTTCTGAGTGTACCACTTGCAAAGATCTTCGGACCTGCCAGATCCATAATCATACATGTCAGTTCCTTACAATAAATC
The DNA here is from genome assembly GCA_006410675.1 of Oreotragus oreotragus. NCBI lineage: Eukaryota > Metazoa > Chordata > Mammalia > Artiodactyla > Bovidae > Oreotragus > Oreotragus oreotragus. Next base: position 259,896 of record SJYX01022215.1, read on the forward strand.
TTTTTCTCTCTTTCTGATCCTATAGGTCTCTCTCAGATCCTCCTGAATTTCTCTCAAATCTTTCCCTCTTTTCTCCCATACCCTCCCCAGCTGCTGTTGGTCCTAAACATAACCTATTGGTTCTGTTTCTTTAGAGAACCCTGTCTTGCCAAGACAGAGAGAGCTGGCCTGGCCTGTAGATATGCTTCAAGGGCACTTTACAAAGGCTCAGAAGACTCATGGCACAAACTCCCACTATGACACATTTTTCAAGGAGGTATTCAAATACAAAGCAAAAAATTTAAAAGATGTTGTAAGAGATGAGAAAGAAGGATGATCAAAAAAATTTTGGTAGAGATTTCCCTGGAGGTCCAGTTAGTAAGACCCTGCATTTCCAATGCAGGGGGTATGGGTTCAATCCCTGATCAGGGAGCTAAGATCCCATGTGCTCTGTAGTGCAGCCAAGAAAAAAAATTTTTAAATCTTGGTAAAGTTCACTAATGTTCAGTTCAGTTTCAGTTCAGTTCAGTCGCTCAGTCATGTCCAACACTTTGCGACCCTATGAACCACAGCACGCCATCCTGTCCATTATCAACTCCTGGAGTCCACCCAAACTCATGTCCATCGAGTCGGTGATGCCATCCAACCATCTCATCCTCTATTGTCCCCTTCTCCTCCTGCCTTCAATCTTTCCCAACATCAGGGTCTTTTGAAATGAGTCAGCTCTTCACATCAGGTGACCTAAGTATTGGAGTTTCAGCTTCAATATCAGTCCTTCCAATTTTAACACCCAGGACTGATCTCCTTTAGGATGGACCGGTTGGATCTCCTTGGAGTTCAAGGGACTCTCAAGAGTCTTCTCCAACATCACAGTTCAAAACCATCAATTCTTGGGCACTCAGCTTTCTTTATAGTCCAACTCTCACATCCATACATCACTAATGTTACTTATTAACAAAGGACAGAAGAAGAAAGGAAGGAAATCATTTAAAAACCTACTGGAATTCATAATCAAGTGGCCAATCAAAAAGTAAGTCAAAATAAAGTTTTCTTATGCCAGTTCCACTATACACAGTCCTAATGTACTGGGCAACTTAGTTAAAACCTCAGTTACTTCATCTTTCATGAAAGGAGGAAGAGAATATGCACCTTATAGAATTGCTGTAAGAATCAAATGTAAAAAATGTATGCAAAGTACAGTATCAGGTATGTATCCAGTGAATGTCAATTACCAATATTTGTAGTACAGCCCCCTAATTTAAACCATATAATTCATACCCTCCCTTTTGAGTTTATTTCCAGATATAAAACTGAACAAACATGTCTTTTTTTAACTTTAAACTTTTTATTTTGAATTAGGGTATAGGTGATTAACCAGTCTGTTATTCCATGTCCAGTTCTAACTGTTGCCTCCTGACCTGCATATAGGTTTCTCAAGAGGCAGGTCAACTGGTCTGGTATTCCCATCTCTTTCAGAATTTTCCACAATTTATTGTGGTCCATACAGTCAAAGGCTTTGGCATAGTCAATAAAAAAGAAATAGATGTTTTTCTAGAACTCTCTTGCTTCTTCCATGATCCAGCAGATGTTGGCAATTTGATCTCTGGTTCCTCTGCCTTTTCTAAAACCAGCTCGAACATCTGGAAGTTCACGGTTCACGTATTGCAGAAGCCTGGTTTGGAGAATTTTGAGCATTACTTTACTAGCATGTGAGATGAGTGCAATTGTGCAGTAGTTTGAGCATTCTCTGGCATTGCCTTTCTTTGGGTTGGAATGAAAACTGAACTTNCAGTCAAAGGCTTTGGCATATTCAATAAAGCAGAAATAGATGTTTTTCTGGAACTCTCTTCCTTTTATGATGATCCAGCAGATGTTGGCAATTTGATCTCTGGTTCCTCTGCCTTTTCTAAAACCAGCTTGAACATCAGGGAGTTCACAGTCCGTCAGTAGATGAATGGATAAAGAAGCCATGGTACATACATACAATGGAATACTACTCAGCCATAAAAAAGAAGAAAATAATGCCATTTGCAGCAACATGAATGTAAGTAGAGATCATCATAGTAAGTAAAAAAGATAAAGAAAAATACCATATGATATCACTTATGTGAATCTAAAATACAACAAATGAACCTACCTATTAAAGGGAAATAGAATCACAGACATAGAGAACAGCCTGATGGTTGCCAAGGGGAAGAGCCCTGGTTGGGGTTGCAGATGTAAGCTTTTATATACAGAATGGATAAATGACAAGATCATACTATATAGCACTGAGAACTCTTGATACATTCAATATCCTCTGATAAACCATTATGGAAGAGAATAGTTTTTAAAAAGAATGTGTGTAAGTATATATATAACTGAATTGCTTTGCTATACAGCAGTAATTAATACAACATTGCAACTCAACCATACCTCAACAAATAAAAATTTTATAAAAAACTAGGATAGGGAATTGTTGACATGACTGCACACATTTTGGGGAATTATTTGTTCATTGTTATGCCTTGAACTAAACAGTTTATTTTATACATATTCATTATGCCACATCAATGACTAAGACAAAGAGGATTAAATGAATATTATTTAGGTGTTAATTCTGAAGACCACGTAAAAAAGTTGATTTTCCTCAAGAATAGCAATGAACAGCTCAAGTGGCTTGAGCATGGTTCTGAAGTTAGGAAAATGCTGGTCCCAGGTAATGATATGCTAGTCAATATACTATAACAGCTGGTGCATGCCTATAGAGCTCATGATTCTAGAAGCCATATCACATTTGGACTCTACCCTAGGAGAAAGCCAAATATTACCATAACATCCTTAGAGCCCCTTTAGATATGGAAATCAAATGCTAACTGAAACTCAAGTTAAATGATAAAATAATGATTTTTTAAAAGGAGAAAAAAGTTCTAAAGAAGTCTTATAGTGGTTTTTGAGTGTATAAACTTAAATGTCAAAAATTCCTCTCCATATTTCTAAAGGGACAATTTTTAATATTACATATAAATGAAAGAAGTGAAGTGAAGTGAAGTGAAGTTGTGAACTCTGGGAGTTGGTGATGGACAGGGAGGCCTGGTGCGCTGTGATTCATGGGGTCGCAAAGAGTCTGACATGACTGAGCAACTGAATTGATAACTGATTAACAATGTGGTGGCAGTTGCAGATGAATGGTGAAGGGACTCAGTCACACATATACATGTCTCCACCCTCCCATCCAGGCTGGCACATATCACTGAGCAGAGTTCCATGTGCTATACAATAGATCCTTGTTGGTTATCAATTTTAAACATAGCAGTGTGCATGCACATGACCTTCCCCAAGTCCCTAACTACCCCTTCCCCGACAACCATTATTTTGTTTTCTAAGTCTGTCTCTTTCTTTTTTGTAAGTTCATTTGTATCATTTCTTTTAGATTCCACATTTAAAGAATGTCACATGGTATTTCTCCTCCTCTGTCTGAATTCAGGCAATATAACACTCTCTAGGTTCATCCATGTTGCTGCTGCTGCTGCTGCTAAGTCACTTCAGTCATGTCCGACTCTGTGTGACCCCACAGACGGCAGCCCACCAGGCTCCCCCATCCCTGGGATTCTCCAGGCAAGAATACTGGAGTGGGTTGCCATTTCCTTCTCCAGTGCACAAAAGAGAAAAGTGAAAGTGAAGTCGCTCAGTCTGTCCCACTGTTAGCGACCCCATGGACTGCAGCCCACCAGGCTACTCCATCCACTGGATTTTCCAGGCAAGAGTACTGGGGTGGGGTGCCATTGCCTTCCCCGCCATGTTGCTGCAAATGGCATTATTTCATTCTTTTTTAATGGCTGAGTGATACTTCCATTTTATATACACACACACCCCACATCTTCTTTAACCATTTCTTTGTTGATGGAGATTTAGGTTCTTTAGTAGTGCTGCAGAGAACACTGCAGCGCATGTATCTTTTCGAGTCATGTTTTTCGCTAGGTCTATGTCCAGAGATAGGACTGCAGGGTCATATGGTAGCTCTATTTTTAGTTTTTTAAGGAACCTCCATGTTGCTGTTGCTGCTGCTAAATCGCTTCAGTCGTGTCCGACTCTGCGACCCCATAGACGACAGCCCACCAGGCTGCCCCATCCCTGGGATTCTCCAGGCAAGCACACTGGAGTGGCTTGCCATTTCCTTCTCCAGTGCATGAAAGTGAAAAGTGAAAGTGAAGCTGCTCAGTCATGCCGACTCTTAGCAACCCCATGGACTGCAGCCCACCAGGCTCCTCTGTCCATGGGATTTTCCAGGCAAGAGNCAGCCCACCAGGCTGCCCCATCCCTGGGATTCTCCAGGCAAGCACACTGGAGTGGCTTGCCATTTCCTTCTCCAGTGCATGAAAGTGAAAAGTGAAAGTGAAGCTGCTCAGTCATGCCGACTCTTAGCAACCCCATGGACTGCAGCCCACCAGGCTCCTCTGTCCATGGGATTTTCCAGGCAAGAGTACTGGAATGGGGTGCCATTGCCTTCTCCAGGAGCCTCCAGACTGTTCTCCATAGTGGCTGTACCAATTTATATTCCCACCAACAGAGTCCCTTCTCTCCACACCTTCTCCAGCATGTTATTTGTGGAATTTTTGACAAGTCATTCTGACAGGCATGACGTTATATCTCATTGTAGTTTTGGTTTGCATTTCTCTAGTATCTAGCAATGCTGAACATCTTTTCATGTGCCTGTTGGCCATCTGCATGTCCTCTTTGAAGAGATGTCTATTCAGGTTTTCTGCCCATTTTTTGAGTGGGTTGTTTGTTTTGATGCTGTTACGAGTCAGAAACTATTTATAAATTTTGAACACTAATACCTTATCAGTCACATCATTTCCAAGTATTTTCTCCCAATCTGTGGGGTGTCTTTTCTTTTGCTTATTGTTTCCTTTGCTGTGCAAAAGCTTTTAAGTAGGTCCCATTTGTTTATTTTTGTTTTTATTTCAATTATTCAGGGAGATGGGTTGAAAAAAAATTTGCAGAGATTTATGTTAGAGAGTGTTCTGCCTATGTTTTCCTTGAGGAGTTTTACAGTGTCTGGTCTCACATATAGGTCTTTAACCCATTTTGAGCTCATTTTTGTGTATGGAGTTAAAGCACAGTATCACATATGTATCCAGTGAATGTCAGTTACTAAAAACATTATTATTTGTATTACAGTTTCCAAATTTAAACTGCATAATTCATATCCTCCCTTTTGAGTTTATTTACTGACATAAAATTGAATAAACATAAGATTTCTAATTTAATTACCTCTTTGCTTTACACTATTTACAAAAACTGAAGATATATTACTGTTGAGTTGGTCACATCATTTCGAAAATGTTTTCAATCATACCTAAGTGTGAATCCTGTTATTAGGAAAGTAAAAGGAAATACTACAGTCCTCTCCTTATTAAGCCAACAGTCACTCCTGGATGCTTATAAATATCAAAAGTAACTCATGCCAGGTCAAGTATCTCAAAAATGCCTAACCACTGATGGAAATGATGACAACAGACTAAAATTTTAAGGTTTATACAGGATTTCCTCACTCCCAACCTTCTAATACTGAGGGTATTTCAAGAGATTTCTTTACTCCACTGAGGTCTTTGGAGAAGAAAGTCATTTTCTGAAGTAAAGAAATATGACAACATGGATGTCTGTAAATCCCTATATTTAAAAATGGTTGTACTCAAACTGAAATAGCTCACGGATGAAAGAAATCTACACGTTACTTTATTTGTTATAGAATTTCTTGAGCCTGCACAGAAAGGAACACCTGAAAGCCTTGACAGGGTAATACTGGGCCCTAACTCTCAAGCAGAATCATCATTAAAACCACAGTCTCGAGCCGCTACTGCTGCTGCTAAGTCACTTCAGTCGTGTCCGACGCTGTCGAGCAATTGTCAGAAAAGATAAGTTCTTATAAATACAGCTTTGACAGTAACAGCAATTTCAATAAAACCGTTTTCTGTATGTTCTTCCTTGCCACACGTATTTTACTGCCCAAATTCTGAGAATAAATACTAATGAAAAGTGCTAAGGGAATAAAATCATACAATCACATTATTTACTGTGTTAGTTTGCCATTGCTACTGTAACAAATTTTGCTTTTTAGCATTTGTTTTCCATGGGGATGGTCTTGATCCCTGTCTCCTGTACAATGTCACGAACCTCATTCCATAGTTCATCAGGAACTCTGTCTATCAGATCTAGGCCCTTAAATCTATTTCTCACTTCCACTGTATAATCATAAGGGATTTGATTTAGGTCATACCTGAATGGTCTAGCGGTTTTCCCTACTTTCTTCAATTTAAGTCTGAATTTGGAAATAAGGAGTTCATGATCTGAGCCACAGTCAGCTCCTGGTCTTGTTTTTGTTGACTGTATAGAGCTTCTCCATCTTTGGCTGCAAAGAATATAATCAATCTGATTTCGGTGTTGACCATCTGGTGATGTCCATGTGTAGAGTCTTCTCTTGTGTTGCTGGAAGAGGGTGTTTGCTATGACCAGTGCATTTTCTTGGCAAAACTCTATTAGTCTTTGCCCTGCTTCATTCCGCATTCCAAGGCCAAATTTGCCTGTTACTCCAGGTGTTTCTTGACTTCCTACTTTAGCATTCCAGTCCCCTATAATGAAAAGGACATCTTTTTTGGGTGTTAGTTCTAAAAGGTCTTGTAGGTCTTCATAAAACCGTTCAACTTCAGCTTCTTCAGCATTACTGGTTGGGGCATAGACTTGGATAACTGTGATATTGAATGGTTTGCCTTGGAGATGAACAGAGATCATTCTGTCGTTTTTGAGATTGCACCCAAGTACTGCATTTCAGACTCTTTTGTTGACCATGATGGCTACTCCATTTCTTCTGAGGGATTCCTGCCCGCAGTAGTAGATATAATGGTCATCTGAATTAAATTCACCCATTCCAGTCCATTTTAGTTCGCTGATTCTTAGAATGTCGACATTCACTCTTGCTATCTCTTGCTTGACCACTTCCAATTTGCCTTGATTCATGGACCTGACATTCCAGGTTCCTATGCAGTATTGCTCTTTACGGCATCGGACCTTGCTTCTATCACCAGTCACATCCACAACTGGGTGTTGTTTTTGCTTTGGCTCCATCCCTTCATTCTTTCTGGAGTTATTTCTCCACTGATCTCCAGTAGCATATTGGGCGCCTACTGACCTGGGGAGTTCCTCTTTCAGTATCCTATCATTTTGCCTTTTCATACTGCAGATGGTGACTGCAGCCATGAAATTAAAAGGTGAGAATCTGGTCCCTCGTCTTCCCATTTTCTGGAGGCCACCGGCATTCCTTGGCCGTGGGTTCCCCCCTCTCTCCTCCACCTTCAAAACCAGCAAGAGTAGGTTGAGTCCATCTAACATAACATTACTCTGACCTTCTCTACCTCTCTCTTCCACCTGTAAGGACCTTGTGACTACACTGATCCCCACCTGGATAATATCCCTATCTTAAGTCAGCTGATTAGCAACCTAATTCCCTTTGGCATATTACATAACATGTTCACAGCTTCCAGGAATTAGGATGAAGATTTCCATTATTCTAGCTACCATTATTCTGCCTATTGCTGAGAATAATAAAAGGATCAGAGGTAATAAAAATGATGATGGGCCATGGTGCTGGATCCCCTAAGCCAAACCCCAAACTAAGAATTCTCGTTACTTGACGCTAAATTAAAATCACAATCCTCTTGAAGATACAGGGTGGGATAAAACAGATCTAAGCTTGAGTCTGGAAGTCAGAGGTGGTCATTGCTACTTGTTTTTGGCAAAGGGACTTCTCAAATCCCTAGTTTCACCATCTTCTAAATAATGATACAGTGCCAGTTTCATATAATTGTTGTGAAGATAAATTCATTTGTTCATTTATAAGCACCTCACTAATGAAAACTTGGTGACAGGATCCCTGCTTTCTGGAAAGTAGCTGGCATACAATTAGACAAAAATAAGAAAACAGCAGCAGCATGCCTACTGAACACCTTTTAATGACAGGCAAAAACCGTCACTAAACAAATGTGTCCTTTATAAGCATTCTAAATATCAACATTTTGTAATACATAAGCTAAGAATTTCTCTGAGCAGAGACATTTGTCCAGCTAATCTCTTTTGGGCCCATTCCAGATAGGTTCCAACACCACCCCCCCACTATGAGCCACAGTGACTGTTCTTACAAGGATCACACCAAAGGCTCACCTTTACAGACCCAACGGTGAAGCCGCAGACCTCACCTTACTCCTCTTCCAAGCAGTATCTGGTATAACTGACCACGTTCTTTCTGCCGAGATGCATTCCTCCCTTGGCCTCTGGGACACTGCTTTCTAGTGCTCTATTCCTACTTCACTGGTTACTCCTTCTCACTCCTCTTTGAAGATTTCTCTTCAAATACCAGATCTCTAAAAAGTTAGAGTACCCCTAGGTCCAGATATCAGGTCTCTTATGTATCTGTCCTCATGCCCTGAGAGCTCACTCAATTTCATGGTTTTAAATACCGTCCAGATGTTGATTCAAAGATTCTTATCTTCAGCCCAGACCTGTACTCGTTTTTTCTTTTTTTTATCCAACTGCCTACTTGACATTTGCACTTGGATGTCCAATTGATATCTCCAACTTCAGTTCAGTTCAGTCACTCAGTTGTGTCCAACTCTTTGCAACCCCATAAATCGCAGCACACCAGGCCTCCCTGTCCATCACCAACTCCCAGAGTTCACTCAGACTCACGTCCATTGTCAATGATACCATCCAGCCATCTCATCCTTGGTTGTCCCCTTCTCCTCCTGCTCCCAATCCCTCCCAGCATCAGAGTCTTTTCCAATGAGTCAACTCTTCGCATGAGGTGGCCAAAGTACTGGAGTTTCAGCTTTAGCATCATTCCTTCCAAAGAAATCCCAGGGCTGATCTCCTTCAGAATGGACTGGTTGGATCTCCTTGCAGTCCAAGGGACTCTCAAGAGTCTTCTCCAACACCACAGTTCAAAAGCATCAATTCTTCGGCGCTCAGCTTTCTTCACAGTCCAACTCTCACATCCATACATGACCA
>SJYX01022215.1:269070-294615 GCA_006410675.1 Oreotragus oreotragus
CAGCTTTCTTCACAGTCCAACTTTCACATCCATACATGACCACAGGAAAAACCATAGCCTTGCCTAGACGGACCTTTGTTGGCCAAGTAACGTCTCTGGTTTTCAATATGCAATCTACTCAAAATACCCCAAATGGAATTTCTGATTTACCCACCCTGCCCAACTACCACCATCACCACCAACTCACCCTGAGCAACAAAACCAGTCCTATCTAGAAACTTCCCCTATCTTCATTAACAAGAGCTCCATCATTCTAGCTATTCATCCTCATTCCTCTTTCACTTACACCTCCATGTCCTGGTTAAGAAATCCATTGGCTCTACTTCAAAAAAATACACAAGGAACTTCCCTGGTGGTCCAGTGGCTAAGACTCTGCACTCCCAACACAGGGGGCCCAGGTTCGATCCCTGGTCAGGGAACTAGGTCCCACGTGCTGCAACTAAGAGTTCACATGAAAGTAGAAGTGACAGTCGCCCAGTCATGTCTGACTCTTTGTGACCCCATGGACTGCAGCCCACCAGGCTCCTCTGTCCACGGAACTCTCCAGGCAAGAATACTGGAGTAGGTAATCATTTCCTTCTGCAGGGGATCTGTCCAACCCAGGGATCAAATCGAGATCTCCTGCACTACAGTCAGATTCTTTACCGTCTGAGCCAGCAGAGAAGCCCCAAGAGTTCGCGTGCCACAACTGAAGATCTCACGTGCCACCACGAAAGATCCTGCATGCCAAACCAAGACCCGGCACAGTCAAATAAATAATAAATAAGTAAGTATTAATAAAATAAAAATAAAGAACCACTGGATGTTTTTTAAAAATACCCTAATCTACATCACCTCTAGCTAGAGTTTTGCCAAAACCTCCTAACTGGTCTTGCTGCTTCCTACTTGCCACCACTCCCTGACTTGTTGCAAACATCATCCAAAGTGATCTTACTAAAACAATGGCCCTCCAATGGTTTCCCATTTTACAGTGAAAACCAAAGTCCATAAGCTGACTTCAGACTCTAGCTCTTGGTCTTGCGCTTCTCAAGCAAGACTTCTTACCATCCTGCTGCAGCCCAGCTCATATCCTCTAAAACCTCTATCATGACCCAACTTGTAGGTACCGTATTTGTTCTTCCTTTTATCGAGAAGATCTTTCCCTTGAATATTTACTTAAATGCCACCTTATCAGAGAGGCCTCCCCGACTGCCCAGGATAAAACAACAGCCCTCAGGCCACTTCACAGCCCACTTACCCAGTGTTATTTAATTTTTATCTACCACATTTATTATTACTTGATATATATGTTTTTATTATCTGCCTTCTTTATCAAGTGCTGGTATATCCTAGCATCCAAACATACTACTACTCAAACATTCGTTGAATAAAGAAAATAATCCATCTTGGCTGTCTAAAATAACTTCTTCTTATTTATTAAAATTACAAATTATTTTCAAATATGTATCATATCAGAAAGAGTCATGTTCATCTTAATCGCTAACAAGTGTCAGAAATACAGATTCACAAATCTTGCATCTGGAAAGTTTCTACCAAGTTTCCAAATGTATAATTTTTAGAATATATGCTTCACAAAGAATGTTTATCCTTGCCTGAATGATGCAATAATCAGCAGAACCTGTTAATATTAATAGCTCATTAAATGAAAAAGCAAAATTTTAATCCAAGGGCTATTTGGAAGGATATATTATAATCCCATGCTCCATTTCTCACACCAATCAATCTCATAACAAGGTACATTACCATTTCAGTTACTAGTTGTGACAATTTGTTTATTAAAATTAATAGATGTAAAGAACCAATTTAAGTTTCAATAAATGATTCACAATGTTCTACCCACCAGGTTAAATACTTTTTGTCTGATGCATTTTGATTTAGAAAACCTATCTGCTGATTTCTCCCAATGACTGGTTTTCAGGTCAACAAAGCTGAAAAAAAATTCTCCAGTGGTAGATGTCCCAAAAGGTGCATATAAAATTAATTCCTCACTCAACATAAACTATGTATAGGTTTATTTTAAATAGGCTCAGCTATCTGTCAGTCTTTCTGGTTTGTTAAAATTAGTTCAGCTAACACATTCAAGGCCTCCTAATTGTGATATCTGCAAGACCTGAGCAAGATCTAAATGGACATCACTTAGAAGGCTGTGAAGTCACTTCAGTCGTGTGCAACTCTGTGTGACCCCGTGGACTGCAGCCTACCAGGCTCCTCCGTCCATGGGATTTTTAAAAGCAAGAGTACTGGAGTGGGGTGCCATTGCCTTCTCCTGTAACAGAGTCATGATGCCCAGCCAGTCTCCCTCCCGCGCCGGGCTGTGCCACCTCCTTCTGGGCTTGCGCGGAGGGCGGGGGCAGGAGCCAGCACCTGAGGAGGCGGGATGCAGGCTGAGGGAGCTCACCGATTTAAAACGACAGAGGCTGCCTAAGCTCCCCCGCCCTCCCTGCTCTCGGCCTCCTCGGCCCACTGCTCCGTGTTCTCCTCTTCTTCCATCAACCAGATCTCTTCGCTGATGGCGTCCAGCTGCTCCTGCAGCATCACAGTCAGAGTCTTGGCATCGGCCTGCCCACTGGGCAACAGCTGGGTGGCCGAGCTGAAGAGGGTGACCCTGGCTCTCGCCATCAGACATGTGGTAACAAAATCATAAGGACAGAAGTGACACTAATTAACAATTAGTTATCCCATGCCATGGCCCAGGCACAGGTCATGTAATTTACAGGCAATTTAAAGAAAGACACTATAGGCAGAGTAAGTCTTAGTTTCACTATTCGGTTATGAATAACAAAAGGTCACTGGGACCCTTACTTAGAAGAAAGCAGACCTCACTGCATTTAATTTCCATTTGGTGCTCTTCACTTTCCTTGTAATCCCCATTTAGCCTGATGTTTTCCCTCTTGTTATTCTCTTCTTGCTGTGCAAATTTAATCTTGAAAGGTTAGGCTAAAAATTTGACGCTTCTATTGCAAAGTTTTTTGTACAACCCAATAAACTCCTACAAAAAGGTGGAATAAACTTCCAAATAAACAATATACCAAGAACCTCTTCAAAGCAGGGTTTTAAAAATATGTATCTCCATGAAGCAGAACAGCTTGTTTCCAGCTTTATAAACAAAGTTTTCCACAGCACATTATATCTGGTCCACAAANAAACTCCTACAAAAAGGTGGAATAAACTTCCAAATAAACAATATACCAAGAACCTCTTCAAAGCAGGGTTTTAAAAATATGTATCTCCATGAAGCAGAACAGCTTGTTTCCAGCTTTATAAACAAAGTTTTCCACAGCACATTATATCTGGTCCACAAATAGGAAAGACCTTATTTCTGTATTGTTAATACCTCAATTTCTTTTTCCTGCACCACTGATTCTACTCAGAAATAAATCTATGGTGTATTAAGCCACTATAATTTTGGAACTGTTTGTTACTGCAGCATCCTGCCTAATATAGGACTGCTGCTAAGTCGCTTCAGTCGTGTCCGACTCTGTGTGACCCCATAGACGGCAGCCCACTAGGGTTACCCCCGTCCCTGGGATTCTCCAGGCAAGAACACTTTAAATCTATGGTGTATTAAGCCACTATAATTTTGGAACTGTTTGTTACTGCAGCACCCTGCCTAATATAGGACTGCTGCTAAGTCGCTTCAGTCGTGTCCGACTCTGTGTGACCCCATAGACGGCAGCCCACTAGGGTTACCCCCGTCCCTGGGATTCTCCAGGCAAGAACACTAGAGTGGGTTGCCATTTCCTTCTCCAATGCATGAAACTGAAAAGAGAAAGTGAAGTCGCTCAGTTGTGTTTGACTCTTAGTGATCCCATGGACTGCAGCCCGCCAGGCTCCTTGGTCCACGGGATTCTCCAGGCAAGAGTACTGGAGTGGGGTGCCATTGCCTTCTCCGATAGTCCATGTAAAGCAAGGAGCACAGCACAAGGAAGTCATAAGTGAACTTGAAAAAAAAAATAGAAGCAACTGATGATTCTTCATGATTTAAATACTGCCTTCCATTAAAATGTCTAAGAACAAAATGAATCAGGTGTTGGAATTATCTGGCAAAGATTTTTAAAGCAGCCACCATAAAAGGGCTTCAACAAGCAATTATAAATTCTCTTGAAACAAATGGAACAACAGACTCTTTCAGCAAAGAAACAAGCTATTTTAAAAAATGAGCATTTTAGAACTGGAAAATATAACACTCAAAAGAAAAAAAACTCAATGTTTGGGTTCAACAGCAGAGATGACAGGACAAAACTAATGAGCTTAGGGCTCAATCAACAGAACTTACCCAATCTGAACAACACAGAGAAAACGGACTGAAGAAAATGAATGGTCTCAGGGCTCTGTGAACAATAACAAAAGGCCTAACACTCATATTACCAAAGGCCCAGGAGGAGAAGAGAATAAAACTGAAAAAGCATTTGAAGAAATAATGACTGAACTTTTTCCAAATTTGGTGAAGGACAGAAACCTACAGATTCAATTAGCTAAACAAATTTCAAAGAAGAGAAGTCAAAGAAACCCACTCTAAGCGACATCCTAATTAAATTTCTAAATACTAAGGTTAAAAAAAAAAAAAATCTCGCAAGCAGCCAGGGAAACATGACACATGACTCATGGGGGAGCACCCAACAAACAACAACAGACTCCTCATTTGAAACGACAGAGGCCAGAAGGCAGTGGCACATAACTTCTCAAGTTCTAAAAGTAAACAGCTATCAACCACAAACGCTGTATCTGATGGAAACATCCCCCTAAAATGAAAGGGAAATAAAGACATTCTCAGATGAAGAAAGACTAAAAGAATTTGTGTCTTGCAAATCTATCCCTAAAGAATGGGCTAGAGAAACAGGAAGGAATAGAAGATAGAAGTTAACAGATAAAGGTTTAAAACTTTAAAAAGAAAACATAAAAATGCGTGAGAGTAGGGGGTAAACATAGCAGATTATTCCTCTTTTCATAAGTTTCTTAAAGCATATTTGATATTTGAATTAAAATGTCTAATACCAACTGATAAGCTCAATGAACATGAAACATACTTAAGACAACCATACTTAAAAAAATGGGAAGTAAGGTCTCCACATATGACTAGAAATATTACAATGTTGGGGATACCAGCAGACTGTGAGCAGTCACATATGCCTATTTAAACACAAAGAGCAACCATTAAGAAAATCACACAAAGTAATGTACTCAAAAATACTGTTATAAATAAATCAACGCAGAATTTCAGGAAAATGTTCAAGCAACTCACTGACAGGGAAGAAAAGAGAAACAAGAGAAAAACAGGAACAAACAGAAAACAAAAAATAGCAGTCTTAAGCCCTGATATGTCAATAATTGCCTTCAATGTGAATGTTCTCACCATGCCAGGGAAAAGACGAGAATGGCAGAGTAGGAGAAAGTCAATCTCAAAAGATAAACACACTGTATGGTTCCATCCATATAACATACTTGAAATGACAAACATAAAGAGATGGCTAATAGAACAGTGGCTGCCAGGCGTGGGGGTAGGGAAGGGAGTGGCTGTGACTTAAAAAGGAACTTGTTTTTCAGCCTGTGATGAATGGTTCTATATCGTGACAGCAGCGGTGGTCACACGAATCTTCACATGTGATAAAAGTGCACACAATCAAATATACACTTATACACACGAATACACAAAAAAACTGGTGAAATCTGATTACGTTTTGTAGACTGCACCAATATCAGTCTCACAGCATATCACATCTGATTGTGCAATATTAGTTACCCAAGATGTTAGCGTTTCAGAACTAGCTAGGTGGTATAAAGAATCTCTCTGTATTACTTCTTATGTCGGCATGTGAATCTACAATTACCTCAGAATTTAACACTTTAAAAAAAAAAACTCAGGAAAAAAAAAATGTTTATTAGAGTATAAACTATTCTGGCCTTATATAAAATCTTGAAAAAACAGAGGCCAAGAAATAAACCAAAGTTTTCCTCTAATTCCCCTGAGTTTGAGGTAGGGAAGAAAGGACACAGTTTTATGTCAGGTTCCACACCTTTGCAACCCAAAAGGTCTATAACAGCAACTGCTATAGACTTTTCTAACACGCATAGACATTAACATGTTTTGTTAAAGAGGAATACTTGTATTGTTAAACATATAAAGTAATGCATAAGCACGTAAGTGTTAGTCGCTCAGTCACGTGTGACTCTTTTGAACCCCACGGACTGACTGTAGCCTGCCAGGTTCTTCTGTCCGTGGAATTCTCCAGGCAAGAATACTGGAGTGGATAGCCATTGCCTTCTCTCCCCTTCTCTCTCAGGGGACCTTCCTGACCCAAGGATCAAACCTAGGTCTTCTGCACTGCAGCCAGGTTCTCTACCATCTGAGCCATCAGGGAAGCCCCATAGGTAATGCATATTTGTTATAAAAAATTTAGAAAAATAAACACAGATTGTAATAGTAAATGAGAGTCACATGACCCAGCGATAAGATGGCCTTGTAGTATTTTTCTCTATGATCATATGTGCACTTTGGAAGTTGAAGAGAAACTGGATTATACTCTAGATCAGGAATCAGCAAACTACAGTCCATGGCCAAATCCAGCCATACGCCTGGTTTTGTACAATCTACAAACTAAGAAGGGCTTTTACATTTTTATACAATCTACAAACTAAGAAGGGCTTTTACATTTTTATATGGTTACATACCTACATAACATCTTCAATATTGTCTCTCGGATTACAAAGCTTTAAGTATTTACTATCTAAACACTGACCAAAAGAGTTTGCCAACCACCCCGCATGGTATTTTTGTAAAAAGCTTTTCTAAATTATAAAGACAATACAATTCCTTTTTTATATATATTTAGCCTGTTTCCAAATTTTTATAATTCAAAGTTGTAATGAACATTCTTGAAGCTAAATTTCTGCATACAGAAATTGATATACTTTTCAGAAGGGATGTAACTCATAATTAACATTATTTTATATATGTTTATTATTCTAAAATAATATATATTTTATGATAAAATGGGAATTTTATCAAAATTATTAATGTCATACATACATTAGCTAGACAATCTTCTCTTCTCCAGAATAATCAATAAGTTCAAAGATTCTGAAATCAGTATCTTACCCCACTAGTTGAATAAACCAAAATCTGTAACATCATCCAAAATATCATACCTATACAACAGTAGCCATCCATCCCTGAAAACTGAAAAGGTCTTTGAGCTCCAAGATGAGAATGAAATCTTTTTGAAGATAATATACTTTTCTGTTAAACCTTACAAGAGAAACACTGTCTAAAAAATAGTCTGGCTCATCATATCAACGTGGAAAAAAAAGATGACTGTATATTAAAAACAAAAAAATCCTAGATACGAGGATCAGTTTATTTATCCTCCAAATTTTCCATTAATTATTAATATGATCGCAAGACTCCAACTATGTAGCTTATTAAATAAACATGAATTCCTATCTTGGTTGTAACCTGGCTTTGAATTTCTACTTTAAGTGTAAAGAACAAGTTAAAATTCTTAAAGATTGACATCTTGACATATATACCACTTTCAATTATTTTAATTATACTCCACACCTCAAATTCATTTCATTTGGCTGCAGTTTTCAAGATCAGTGAAAAATATACTGATAGCTCTGAGTATTCAGTGTTATTTTCTCAAATACATTACAATAAGAACTTTGAAGAAAACAGAGGAGGAAGCTTCATTACACTGGATTTGGCAAAGATGTCTTGGATATGACACCGAGAGCACAAGAAACACAAGTAAAAAGGGTTACCAGGATTACATCCAAATTAAAAATGCCTATATATCAAAAGACAGACTCAAGAGAATGAAATAGCAACCAACCTATGAAATGGGAGAAAATATTTAACTATCTGCATATCATATAATTAAAAAGGGATACACATGTTAACATATATTCTTTATATATTACCAATATCTTTTATATACAGAGATATGGATGTAAGTAGGGCTTTCCAGGTGGTGCAGTGGTAAAGAATGCAGGAGACACAAGAGACCAAGGTTCGATCCCTGGGTGGGGAAGATCACCTGGAGTATGAAATGGCAACCCACTCTAATATTCTTGCCTGGAAAATCCCATGGACAGAGGAACCTGGCAGGCTACCACCCATGGGGCTGCAAGAGTCAGGTGTGACTGAACGCGTGCACACACACATACACAAATACAGGTAAATCACTTATAACTCCACAAATCTATACCTACCTACCTAGCTAGCTATCCATCTATCCATTCATCCTATCCACAGGTTGTTGAGTTATATTTATAGCTACTGAATAAGGCATTCATTAATACCCAGGTATCCAGCTGATATCCATATCTACACCTGAGAAGGGTTAATATTCAGAGTATTATTATAAAGGATTCAATTCAACCACAACAACAACAAAAAAAACTCCATCAGAAAATGGGCAAAGAACTTGGATATATCTCCAAAGATATACAAATGGCCCACAAGCATATGAAAAGATGTTTAACATCACTGATTTTGGGGGAAATGCAAATCAAACAACAATAAGATATCTCCTCACACCTGTCAGGATAGCTACTATCAAAAACAAAAAGGAAAATAAGTGTTGGTGGAGAAAAGTTCCAGAAACAGGTTGCCCAACAATGTGAATAAACTTAATGATACTGAATTGTATACTTAAAAATGGTTAAGATGGTATATTTTGTTTTATGTATATTTTACAACTAAAAATTTAAAAATTAAAAGTTAATAAAAGAACTTCAGAATAACCTAACACTGTAGTTTTCCTATAATGTGAAAGTCCAGTTTATATGAAATGCAGCATTTCATAAAGTGGTAGAAAAATAAATTACTACACTACATGGTTGAAAACACTAAGTATTGTTCACAAAAATGGAAATCACCTGAGCACTTACATATGCTTATTCATAAAGGAAAGCCTATATGTACAAAAAGAGAAAGCTTAATTAACAGTTACAAAACCAAATGGGGGGGGACTTCGCTGGTGGTCCAATGGTTAAGACTTTGCATTCCAATGCAGGGGATGCAAGTTTGAAGGTTCGATGCCTAGTGGGGGAGCTAAGATCTCGCATGCCTTCCGGCAGAAAAAACAATGACATAAAACAAGCAATATTGTAACAGATTCAATAAAGACTCATAAAAAACAACTTTATTAAAAAAAAAAAAAAAAAAAAATTGTCATACATACATTAGCTAGACAATCTTCTCTTCTCCAGAATAATCAATAGGTTCAAAGATTCTGAAATCAGTATCTTACCCCACTAGTTGAATAAACCAAAATCTGTCACATCATCCAAAATATCATACCTATACAACAGTAGCCATCCATCCCTAAAAACTGAAAAGGTCTTTGAGCTCCAAGATGAGAATGAAATCTTTTTGAAGATAATATACTTTTCTGTTAAACCTTACAAGAGAAACACTGTCTAAAAAATAGTCTGGCTCATCATATCAACGTGGAAAAAAAAGATGACTGTATATTAAAAACAAAAAAATCCTAGATACGAGGATCAGTTTATTTATCCTCCAAATTTTCCATTAATTATTAATATGATCGCAAGACTCCAACTATGTAGCTTATTAAATAAACATGAATTCCTATCTTGGTTGTAACCTGGCTTTGAATTTCTACTTTAAGTGTAAAGAACAAGTTAAAATTCTTAAAGATTGACATCTTGACATATATACCACTTTCAATTATTTTAATTATACTCCACACCTCAAATTCATTTCATTTGGCTGCAGTTTTCAAGATCAGTGAAAAATATACTGATAGCTCTGAGTATTCAGTGTTATTTTCTCAAATACATTACAATAAGAACTTTGAAGAAAACAGAGGAGGAAGCTTCATTACACTGGATTTGGCAAAGATGTCTTGGATATGACACCGAGAGCACAAGAAACACAAGTAAAAAGGGTTACCAGGATTACATCCAAATTAAAAATGCCTATATATCAAAAGACAGACTCAAGAGAATGAAATAGCAACCAACCTATGAAATGGGAGAAAATATTTAATTATCTGCATATCATATAATTAAAAAGGGATACACATGTTAATATATATTCTTTATATATTACCAATATCTTTTATATACAGAGATATGGATGTAAGTAGGGCTTTCCAGGTGGTGCAGTGGTAAAGAATGCAGGAGACACAAGAGACCAAGGTTCGATCCCTGGGTGGGGAAGATCACCTGGAGTATGAAATGGCAACCCACTCTAATATTCTTGCCTGGAAAATCCCATGGACAGAGGAACCTGGCAGGCTACCATCCATGGGGCTGCAAGAGTCAGGTGTGACTGAACACGTGCACACACACATACACAAATACAGGTAAATCACTTATAACTCCACAAATCTATACCTACCTACCTAGCTAGCTATCCATCTATCCATCCATCCTATCCACAGGTTGTTGAGTTATATTTATAGCTACTGATAAGGCATTCATTAATATCCAGGTATCCAGCTGATATCCATATCTACACCTGAGAAGGGTTAATATTCAGAATATTATTATAAAGGATTCAATTCAACCACAACAACAACAAAAAAAACTCCATCAGAAAATGGGCAAAGAACTTGGATATATCTCCAAAGATATACAAATGGCCCACAAGCATATGAAAAGATGTTTAACATCACTGATTTTGGGGGAAATGCAAATCAAACAACAATAAGATATCTCCTCACACCTGTCAGGATAGCTACTATCAAAAACAAAAAGGAAAATAAGTGTTGGTGGAGAAAAGTTCCAGAAACAGGTTGCCCAACAATGTGAATAAACTTAATGATACTGAATTGTATACTTAAAAATGGTTAAGATGGTATATTTTGTTTTATGTATATTTTACAACTAAAAATTTAAAAATTAAAAGTTAATAAAAGAACTTCAGAATAACCTAACACTGTAGTTTTCCTATAATGTGAAAGTCCAGTTTATATGAAATGCAGCATTTCATAAAGTGGTAGAAAAATAAATTACTACACTACATGGTTGAAAACACTAAGTATTGTTCACAAAAATGGAAATCACCTGAGCACTTACATATGCTTATTCATAAAGGAAAGCCTATATGTACAAAAAGAGAAAGCTTAATTAACAGTTACAAAACCAAATGGGGGGGGACTTCGCTGGTGGTCCAATGGTTAAGACTTTGCATTCCAATGCAGGGGATGCAAGTTTGAAGGTTCGATGCCTAGTGGGGGAGCTAAGATCTCGCATGCCTTCCGGCAGAAAAAACAATGACATAAAACAAGCAATATTGTAACAGATTCAATAAAGACTCATAAAAAACAACTTTATTAAAAAAAAAAAAAAAAAAAAACACCCTAATGGGAAGAAGGGACAGAGGCAGAAAAGGAAGAATAAAGATTCCCTGGGACTCAAGTGGTATGTCAATACCAATATCAATCTTAAAAGTGGAAAGCAGTTCAAACTGAGTGAGAAACCCAAGAAAATCTTCTCCAAAGACTGGATTGCAAACCACCTTACTATAGCTACAATGATTTCATTCAGCTCCACCATGATCTTGTGCATAAACTCACTAGAATTGGTATCATCTGGGATGGTAACCACTTTCCTAGAGCCAGTGTGGGAGACTCTCCAAGCCCTCAGGTTGAAGCACCAGGCTGTAAAATCAGCCACCAGCACCATGGCTAAAATAGAAGCTGGAGATCACTAATATTCCCAGAGTGCTTCCCATGTGTGAAATGCCAAACATGATGATTTGCAAACATCAGTCTTCTCTAATCCTCACAACAACCATATGAGGTTAGCAGTCATTCCCATTTTTCACATCAAGAAGCCGAAGAATGGAAGAATTGACACGATGCCCAAAGTAACATAGCAAGTATGAAGCACAGCTGAGAGATGAACCTGAGGTACCATCCTGAGAAGGCACCATGGCTGGAAGGCAAGAAGACCAAAAGAACCCAGGGTCTGGGGACAAGAATCTGAACCCATTTCTCCCACAAAGCAGCTACGACACTAGACCGTCAGGTTACTTTTTGGGTTTCAGTTTTCTGGACATTAAAATACCTTTTCTTTCCATTTCATTCTTGAAATGTCATTAACTTTATTCCTTAACTTCCTAGTTTTTGGTTCATTTCTGAGATTTTTAAATTTCTGGTTTAAGATAGTTTTTTTGTGTGCTTGTTTCAAGATATTCAGCTTATGATGGAGTGTTATGTTGGTGTTCTCTTGGAAAATTTTTGATTCTCACTATTTTTTTATCCTGTAAGCAGTTTTGTATGGATGCTACTATTTCAGATCATTTTTAAATGACTTAGATGTTCCTGGACAGCATAAACAGGTGCTCCCAGGGAGAGGTGAGGTGTTTGGGTGGTTTACTAGGTTTCTTAGTTACACTGGTAGGGGAAGGGCATTTTGTTTGTTGTTAAATTCTGGGCACGNCTGTCTCTTATACACATCTAGATGTGTATAAGAGACAGATGATGGAGTGTTATGTTGGTGTTCTCTTGGAAAATTTTTGATTCTCACTATTTTTTTATCCTGTAAGCAGTTTTGTATGGATGCTACTATTTCAGATCATTTTTAAATGACTTAGATGTTCCTGGACAGCATAAACAGGTGCTCCCAGGGAGAGGTGAGGTGTTTGGGTGGTTTACTAGGTTTCTTAGTTACACTGGTAGGGGAAGGGCATTTTGTTTGTTGTTAAATTCTGGGCACGGCACATCATGTGTGGGGCATGTGAGACCTCAGTGCCTTGACCAGGGATCAAACCTGTGCCCTCTGCATGGGAAGTGCTAAGTCTTAACCACTGGACCACCAAGGAAGTCCCACATTGTCTTTAATAAGTGGCATCCTTTTTATGGTGACGTGGAGAGAAGAGGTAAATCTCCTGATTGTACAATATTGTTTGTTTCTGACACCTTGATATCTTTGCTTTTTCCTTTTCCCTGTACCACCAGACCTCCAGGGAATGCCTCCCCCTTGTCTGCAGAAGTGGCCCCATCCCAATACTGTACTTTTGGTGTTTCACAAATTTTTAAACTCCTTCCTTTAAGTTCTCAACAATCAGTTCTCAGATCCACCAGGCTCAGACCTGTACTCACAACTTCCCTACTTGGGACTGGGCATGACTTCCCCTTGTTTTGTACCACCACTGGGGCTTGGCCAATCTCCCCTCATTTCCATCCATCTGATCCTCAGCTCCAGTCAATCCAAAGCTGGCTCTATTGGTTTCAAATATTTATTTCCCCACTTATTTTGAAGTTTACAGTGCTCCCTGTTGCCTAATTATGCTGGAGGCATGGCTTACACATTATTTAGTTTGCTCTCTTTCTGGATCATTTCATATCTGAAAGATGGGTGGAAAGATTTAGATGGATGCAGGTGCCAACATCCTGCTCGCCCTGGAAATGAAATTCCTGGACAGGGCTCCCACACTATAGGGTTCTGATCCGGTGACCCTCAGAACACAGGGTTCTCAGTTAAGTAGAGTTCTCCAAAAGTAAGAACAGTGCTCTGAAATGCTTTCAATTAAAAATCAACAATTATTACATCCTATCTATAGGTAATTTCAGTTACACTTTACCAGTATTAAAACAGCATCACAGATCTTTAGTAGTGAAAATGTTAGGAACTACAACTCTATAGAAAAACTATAAATATATGATGGCATAATATGGAAGATATTCTCTAGAGGAATATGTATAAGACCACCTTCTCTCCCCAAAGCATAAAAGAGACTATCTGTAATATCAGTCCAAATTTAATAGATTATATTAAATAGCATGTTGGTGTGGATTTCCAAAAAGTTATCACAGAGACTTTTATAGTCCTCTGAGCCAAAGGAAATACTGTAAGGAAAAAAAATGTAACTATTATTATTAGTTCATCCATAAAACTAATAAGCTAATTGATCGGTGTTAGGCTTAAACTTATTTTTTATGCATAGCCTTGAGAAGAAATTTGTTCAAAGCTTTCCTTTATATATTACTTTTTCTCCTTAAAATACAATCTTACTACAACTGAGCTCCCTAACAGTTTTTTAGGTAGCTACTTCCCTTTTTAAGAAACATCATTTCAGTGATTCAGAAATTATACTAGAAAGCACATCATATTCATTAAAAGAACAAAGAATAAATACTGCAGACCCTACAATGGTTATTTTTAAAAATAGGTTTTTAACTGTCAAGATTAGTTTGTAAAATTTGGCATGAATTTCCTCACTGCCATCACACTTAGGATTAAAATATTGTTCAAAATAAGGAAAACACTTTTTGCTCCTTTTCTCGTTTATTTTTTAAATGAATCTAATACTTTAAAAGATGACCAACATATTCCTCCTCGAGGTTTAATCACCTATGACCCTACCTAACCTTCCCAAACCCAGGGAATGTTCCATTTAGCAAGGTATGATCAGCTCAAGATATTGGCTCAGCTAGAAATTTCCATGCTCTTGAATCACCACCTTACCTCAGACTCATCTGTAGATTCTTCCAGAGATCCAGTTTCCTACAAATCAAAGGGGAGGAAATGGTTAGAACACATGACAAAAGAAGAAAAAATATTTTCAAGGAATAAGAGTCTTCACGTCCTCACCACCAATACCTATTTGCCCTTCTTTGGCAGTAAAATTCAACCCCAGTTTGAAGAACTCCACATGGTCTGACTCTCACAAGCCTCCTACGACATCTCCATACTCTGCAGGGCTAAGATGGTCATCCTGGGCCCACATGGATCTGTCACTCCCAGTGACCTCCCTCAGTGGGTCAGCAGCTTAACAAATGACTCCAGGAACTTCTTATGGGAGGACCCAGAAAGCTCTTCCTTCACTAAAGATGGACCTCAGTCCGGCAAAGCAGTCTTTACTGATCTCAGAAGGGAAGAGGCAACTGCCACTTCAAATTGTCCATAAGCCAATTTTTATACAGCAAAGCTCAAAGCTCTTTTGCTGTTAATTATTATGCTATTAATCTGGCTGAGTCAAAATGACTGTCTTGCTTAAACAGCTTTTACAAAAGAATTCCCCTAGTGTGGTACCTTATCAGGCACTGCGCAAACAAGCTGTATAATTTACATCCACTCTTTAAACCATTAACCGGAAGACAAATTCTGCCATTTAACAGTTTCCCTCTTGCAAGACAATGAATCTTGCTGCTCTGGAGAAAACAAAGCAAAAGGAGGGAAAAATGGACTTGGTCCCGCTAATCTCTCACCTGTCCACTGAAAGAGAGAATCTGCTGATGCCATGCGTCTTCAAAGGGGTCAGCAAAACGAAGATTTACTTAACGTGCTTATAGATATCAATAGCAATAAAAGGCTACAGCTAACGTGCTGACAGTGAACATAAGCATTTCTCAAGCACACATGAGACATAAAAGGGTGGGGCGGGGGGCCAAGGACATTCGCAAGACAAAAAAAAAATGGGGGGTAGGACATTTTAGATACAAAGAATAATTTTTTTCAGGACCAAACAAATGAGCATTTTAAAGAAAGGTGGATGCACACATCACTCAATTCAAATTGGACTGCAGGATAAACAGACACTGGGTGTGTGAAAATATTTTAATTTCACGTGTCTAAAATCATTAAGAGCCTGGCAGGTGGCAGGCTCCCTCCAGAAGAGCCTTGTAGACAGAACAGTCCCTGCTCACAAGTTCATCTGTAAAATGGGGATGAATGATAGTTGTAATTAAGAGTCTGATTGTAGTTATAACATTAACTATGATGAATGTGAATGTGAACATCTCCTCTATATCCTAATATAGCCTGTTTGTTTTCAAGATAATCTAAATATTAGAAAGTCCTCATTAACTTGGAGCTATGATCTTTCCACAGCAATGTTTTGTTCTTAGCTCTAATTATGACAGATAAAAAATCTAATTCTATTGCTTGCCAGTTCTCCAGACAGTTAATGAAATAGATCAAGCTGACTCTTCTAAATTATTTCTCCCCTACACTAATCATCCCCTGGTTAGTGTACCTGCCCTCTTGATCCTTCTATTTTGGACACAGACACACTCCACTTAATAGTCACTGTTCTAATGCCTTTACTCAACATTTATAATATATCACTCATGATGCTAAATGTTTCACACGTAGTATCTTGAAATTTCCTAATGCCCTCCGAAGTAAAATGCAAAAGCTTAGAGTCTGAACTTAAATGACTTCTAACATTCCTGACAGTTTCTGCACATTAAGTTATTAGCACGAGCGAAACCAGGCTGTGACAGCTGTGCCAATAAGTCACGGCAAGATTCCTATCTCCCACCTCTAGAACTTTCAGGGAACACTTGACTACTCTTTTCCAAAACTGACATTAAATCAAAGGAAACATTTTTTTCCTAATTTGTGATCCATTCAAATATACACATGGTGTATAAGGACAAACATCCCACTTACATGCATCATTAAAACAAAACATAAGTCCCCAACCAGCAATTTCAATCCAAAAACTCAAAATCAAATTACACATTTCTTCCCACCAGAAAGCACGCAGAGGCAGAATCTGATACCTTAAGGCATGCAAATATCAGACATCTGAGTCTTCCAGCCCTCCTGTGGCTGCTGGTATCAACAAAGAACATTTATTTCAGGACACTCAGAGACTCAGCATGAACCTCCCAAATGGAACTGTGGCCTCAAAAAATTACACTTCTACCCACGATGCTATCAAAGCCCTGTATAAGCGCCTTCAGGAACTGGCCTGGTCTGTTACTTCTTAGCATCCTTCATTCATCAAGCCCCGCTGCTCAATGCTCCAGAGAAAGAGGCTAGAGGAAGATCTAAAGTGAATGTACCCAGTGAGGGATCCCAGAAGAAGAAGGCTGAACATAGAGAAATAGTGACTTCCACACATTTTCTTTTTTAACTTCACATATTCCTGGTGGCTCAGCCATTAAGAATCTGCCTGCCAGTGAAGGAGACATGGGTTTGATCCCTGGGTCAGGAAGATCCCCGATGAAAGAAATGACAACCCACTCCAGTATTCTTGCCTGGGAAATCCCATGGACAGAGAAGCCTGGTGGGCTACTGTCATGGGGTCACAAAATATCGGACACAACTTAAGAGACTAAACAAACAACCTTCAAATCATCAAAGTGTAAGTTATAAAACTGTGCTAGCTTCTAAGATAAATATGTTAGACACAACAAGACAAACATTGCAGTATTCCACTTATGAGACAGAGAGCTGAACAGAGGTTACCTAGAGCTGACGTCGGGGGAATGAGCATTATTGTTTAATGGGTACAGTTCCAGTTTTGTGATGACAGAAAGTTCTAGAGATAGATGGTGGTAATGATTGCACAAAGGTGAATGTACTTAATGCCACTAATTCCTTACACTTAAAAATGATTAAAATGGTATATATTATATGTATCTTATCATAATAAAAAAATATGCTGCTCTGCTTGAAGCCAAAATGAAGGGCTGGAAAGCGTCTAGTGACACAAGTGTATAGTCGGACAAGTTCTGGGCAACAGGTTGAAATCTAACTAAGTCAACAACTGATTCATTTTACCTTTCTTTTGAACATCAATCCCTTAATAGTGTGTCCAAACAGCATTAACTAAAAATCTCACTGCCTTGACAGGTGACCTCTTGAATCTACTCAACCACTGACAGAATCGTCTTCCCAAAACTCACAGTAGACTGCTCACTGCTCTCCAGCAAGATCATTGAAGCCCACCCCAATCTGGCCCCCAGTGCACTTCCAGCCTCACTCCCCACTCTGTGTACAGACCCATGGCCCTCCAGGCAAAATGGTGACTTCTCACCCAGAGATCACATGCTCAAGTCTCTACGTCACTGGGAGCAAGAGGGACTTGCAGTCTGGATGTCGACTGTGGCTGTTTTGTTTGGTCTAGGTAGTGTTTTTAAGACCTTCACAAAGAAATCTGTATTTCTGACTTCATAAACTCAGATACACCTGAAATCTACATTTCCACAGAACATCAGCTAGAGCTGAGCAGCTATGATCCTGGAGACAGAATGCGCTTCACCACCAACACCCCAAAAGTCCCGACACCAGGCAGTCCCATTCACGGCCACTCCACGTGCCTGCCCTTGAGTTTGTGATGCAGGTGCGGAGCCTCCTGAAGCACTTCCCTAGCCCTCGGCCCAACTCCGCACACTTCCTAGCGCTCCTCCAACTCTCAGCATGCTCCACAGGACAATGCTCAGGAAGCACCTCCAGGAGGTAGGGACAGTCGGGCTGAGGGCCTTCAATCTTGCTTCAACACAGCCTGGATTGTATGTCTTCCATTTCCATGTTGCCAAAGTGAAAGTGAAGTCGCTCAGTCGTGTCCGACTCTTTGTGACCCCATGGACTGTAGCCTATCAGGCTCCTCCGTCCATGGGATTTTCCAGGCAATAGTCCTGGAGTGGATTGCCATTTCCTTCTCCAGGGGATCTTCCCAACCCAGGGATCGAACCTGGGTCTCCCGCATTGCAGGCAGATGCTTTACCATCTGAGCCACCAGGGAAGCCAGAGCGAGGCTAAAAAAAAAAGTTAGAAACTCACTGGCTGTTTCTAAATCCTAAACTTTCCACACAGCCCAACCTAGCCCTCATCTCACTCACAAAATTGTCTCCAATGAGTTCAGGCCACAAGGTCCAGATCTGGCCTCCTATGGCCTCTGTTTCTCCTAATATCAATTGTCTGATCCTAGTAGTTATCCTTTTAAATTCACTGTGGATAAACCTAAAGGCTTTTGCCTGTCTCCAACTATCCTACCCAAAGGATAGGATTCAACAGCTGGTTGCTGATGATCATGATGAGAAGAAAAAAGGTGCTTTAGAGAGAATGTGGAGAAAAGGGGACCCTCTTACACTGCTGGTGGGAATGTAAATTGGTGCAGCCACTATGGAAAACAGTGTGGAGGTTCCTCAAAAAATTAAGAGCTGCCATATGATCCAGCAACCCCACTTCTGGGCATATATCCAGAAAAGATGAAAAGCCTAATTTGAAAAGATACATGCATCCCAATGTTCAGAGCAGTACCATTTACCATAGGCAAAACAGGAAGCAACCTACATGTCCATCGACAGATGATGGATACAAGGAGATGGAATACTACTGTGCTACTAGTATGCAATGGAATACTACTTTGCCATAGAAAAGAATGACACAAGGCCACCTGAAGCAACATGGATGGACCTAGAGATTAGCATACTAAGTGAAATGCGTCAGAAAGAGAAAGGCAAACACCCATGAAATCACTTACACGTGGAATCTAAAATATGGCACAAATGAACTAACCTACACAACAGAATCACAGAGAAAACAGNAGTCTTAACCACTGGACCACCAAGGAAGTCCCACATTGTCTTTAATAAGTGGCATCCTTTTTATGGTGACGTGGAGAGAAGAGGTAAATCTCCTGATTGTACAATATTGTTTGTTTCTGACACCTTGATATCTTTGCTTTTTCCTTTTCCCTGTACCACCAGACCTCCAGGGAATGCCTCCCCCTTGTCTGCAGAAGTGGCCCCATCCCAATACTGTACTTTTGGTGTTTCACAAATTTTTAAACTCCTTCCTTTAAGTTCTCAACAATCAGTTCTCAGATCCACCAGGCTCAGACCTGTACTCACAACTTCCCTACTTGGGACTGGGCATGACTTCCCCTTGTTTTGTACCACCACTGGGGCTTGGCCAATCTCCCCTCATTTCCATCCATCTGATCCTCAGCTCCAGTCAATCCAAAGCTGGCTCTATTGGTTTCAAATATTTATTTCCCCACTTATTTTGAAGTTTACAGTGCTCCCTGTTGCCTAATTATGCTGGAGGCATGGCTTACACATTATTTAGTTTGCTCTCTTTCTGGATCATTTCATATCTGAAAGATGGGTGGAAAGATTTAGATGGATGCAGGTGCCAACATCCTGCTCGCCCTGGAAATGAAATTCCTGGACAGGGCTCCCACACTATAGGGTTCTGATCCGGTGACCCTCAGAACACAGGGTTCTCAGTTAAGTAGAGCNCATTTCCATCCATCTGATCCTCAGCTCCAGTCAATCCAAAGCTGGCTCTATTGGTTTCAAATATTTATTTCCCCACTTATTTTGAAGTTTACAGTGCTCCCTGTTGCCTAATTATGCTGGAGGCATGGCTTACACATTATTTAGTTTGCTCTCTTTCTGGATCATTTCATATCTGAAAGATGGGTGGAAAGATTTAGATGGATGCAGGTGCCAACATCCTGCTCGCCCTGGAAATGAAATTCCTGGACAGGGCTCCCACACTATAGGGTTCTGATCCGGTGACCCTCAGAACACAGGGTTCTCAGTTAAGTAGAGTTCTCCAAAAGTAAGAACAGTGCTCTGAAATGCTTTCAATTAAAAATCAACAATTATTACATCCTATCTATAGGTAATTTCAGTTACACTTTACCAGTATTAAAACAGCATCACAGATCTTTAGTAGTGAAAATGTTAGGAACTACAACTCTATAGAAAAACTACAAATATATGATGGCATAATATGGAAGATATTCTCTAGAGGAATATGTATAAGACCACCTTCTCTCCCCAAAGCATAAAAGAGACTATCTGCAATATCAGTCCAAATTTAATGGATTATATTAAATAGCATGTTGGTGTGGATTTCCAAAAAGTTATCACAGAGACTTTTATAGTCCTCTGAGCCAAAGGAAATACTGTAAGGAAAAAAAATGTAACTATTATTATTAGTTCATCCATAAAACTAATAAGCTAATTGATCGGTGTTAGGCTTAAACTTATTTTTTATGCATAGCCTTGAGAAGAAATTTGTTCAAAGCTTTCCTTTATATATTACTTTTTCTCCTTAAAATACAATCTTACTACAACTGAGCTCCCTAACAGTTTTTTAGGTAGCTACTTCCCTTTTTATGAAACATCATTTCAGTGATTCAGAAATTATACTAGAAAGCACATCATATTCATTAAAAGAACAAAGAATAAATACTGCAGATCCTACAATGGTTATTTTTAAAAATAGGTTTTTAACTGTCAAGATTAGTTTGTAAAATTTGGCATGAATTTCCTCACTGCCATCACACTTAGGATTAAAATATTGTTCAAAATAAGGAAAACACTTTTTGCTCCTTTTCTCGTTTATTTTTTAAATGAATCTAATACTTTAAAAGATGACCAACATATTCCTCCTCGAGGTTTAATCACCTATGACCCTACCTAACCTTCCCNCTGCCATCACACTTAGGATTAAAATATTGTTCAAAATAAGGAAAACACTTTTTGCTCCTTTTCTCGTTTATTTTTTAAATGAATCTAATACTTTAAAAGATGACCAACATATTCCTCCTCGAGGTTTAATCACCTATGACCCTACCTAACCTTCCCAAACCCAGGGAATGTTCCATTTAGCAAGGTATGATCAGCTCAAGATATTGGCTCAGCTAGAAATTTCCATGCTCTTGAATCACCACCTTACCTCAGACTCATCTGTAGATTCTTCCAGAGATCCAGTTTCCTACAAATCAAAGGGGAGGAAATGGTTAGAACACATGACAAAAGAAGAAAAAATATTTTCAAGGAATAAGAGTCTTCACGTCCTCACCACCAATACCTATTTGCCCTTCTTTGGCAGTAAAATTCAACCCCAGTTTGAAGAACTCCACATGGTCTGACTCTCACAAGCCTCCTACGACATCTCCATACTCTGCAGGGCTAAGATGGTCATCCTGGGCCCACATGGATCTGTCACTCCCAGTGACCTCCCTCAGTGGGTCAGCAGCTTAACAAATGACTCCAGGAACTTCTTATGGGAGGACCCAGAAAGCTCTTCCTTCACTAAAGATGGACCTCAGTCTGGCAAAGCAGTCTTTACTGATCTCAGAAGGGAAGAGGCAACTGCCACTTCAAATTGTCCATAAGCCAATTTTTATACAGCAAAGCTCAAAGCTCTTTTGCTGTTAATTATTATGCTATTAATCTGGCTGAGTCAAAATGACTGTCTTGCTTAAACAGCTTTTACAAAAGAATTCCCCTAGTGTGGTACCTTATCAGGCACTGCGCAAACAAGCTGTATAATTTACATCCACTCTTTAAACCATTAACCGGAAGACAAATTCTGCCATTTAACAGTTTCCCTCTTGCAAGACAATGAATCTTGCTGCTCTGGAGAAAACAAAGCAAAAGGAGGGAAAAATGGACTTGGTCCCGCTAATCTCTCACCTGTCCACTGAAAGAGAGAATCTGCTGATGCCATGCGTCTTCAAAGGGGTCAGCAAAACGAAGATTTACTTAACGTGCTTATAGATATCAATAGCAATAAAAGGCTACAGCTAACGTGCTGACAGTGAACATAAGCATTTCTCAACCACCCATGAGACATAAAAGGGTGGGGCGGGGGGCCAAGGACATTCGCAAGACAAAAAAAAAATGGGGGGTAGGACATTTTAGATACAAAGAATAATTTTTTTCAGGACCAAACAAATGAGCATTTTAAAGAAAGGTGGATGCACACATCACTCAATTCAAATTGGACTGCAGGATAAACAGACACTGGGTGTGTGAAAATATTTTAATTTCACGTGTCTAAAATCATTAAGAGCCTGGCAGGTGGCAGGCTCCCTCCAGAAGAGCCTTGTAGACAGAACAGTCCCTGCTCACAAGTTCATCTGTAAAATGGGGATGAATGATAGTTGTAATTAAGAGTCTGACTGTAGTTATAACATTAACTATGATGAATGTGAATGTGAACATCTCCTCTATATCCTAATATAGCCTGTTTGTTTTCAAGATAATCTAAATATTAGAAAGTCCTCATTAACTTGGAGCTATGATCTTTCCACAGCAATGTTTTGTTCTTAGCTCTAATTATGACAGATAAAAAATCTAATTCTATTGCTTGCCAGTTCTCCAGACAGTTAATGAAATAGATCAAGCTGACTCTTCTAAATTATTTCTCCCCTACACTAATCATCCCCTGGTTAGTGTACCTGCCCTCTTGATCCTTCTATTTTGGACACAGACACACTCCACTTAATAGTCACTGTTCTAATGCCTTTACTCAACATTTATAATATATCACTCATGATGCTAAATGTTTCACACGTAGTATCTTGAAATTTTCTAATGCCCTCCAAAGTAAAATGCAAAAGCTTAGAGTCTGAACTTAAATGACTTCTAACATCCCTGACAGTTTCTGCACATTAAGTTATTAGCACGAGCAAAACCAGGCTTTGACAACTGTGCCAATAAGTCACGGCAAGATTCCTATCTCCCACCTCTAGAACTTTCAGGAAACACTTGACTACTCTTTTCCAAAACTGACATTAAATCGAAGGAAACATTTTTTTCCTAATTTGTGATCCATTCAAATATACACATGGTGTATAAGGACAAACATCCCACTTACATGCATCATTAAAACAAAACATAAGTCCCCAACCAGCAATTTCAATCCAAAAACTCAAAATCAAATTACACATTTCTTCCCACCAGAAAGCACACAGAGGCAGAATCTGATACCTTAAGGCATGCAAATATCAGACATCTGAGTCTTCCAGCCCTCCTGTGGCTGCTGGTATCAACAAAGAACATTTATTTCAGGACACTCAGAGACTCAGCATGAACCTCCCAAATGGAACTGTGGCCTCAAAAAATGACACTTCTACCCACGATGCTATCAAAGCCCTGTATAAGCGCCTTCAGGAACTGGCCTGGTCTGTTACTTCTTAGCATCCTTCATTCATCAAGCCCCGCTGCTCAATGCTCCAGAGAAAGAGGCTAGAGGAAGATCTAAAGTGAATGTACCCAGTGAGGGATCCCAGAAGAAGAAGGCTGAACATAGAGAAATAGTGACTTCCACACATTTTCTTTTTTAACTTCACATATTCCTGGTGGCTCAGCCATTAAGAATCTGCCTGCCAGTGAAGGAGACATGGGTTTGATCCCTGGGTCAGGAAGATCCCCGATGAAAGAAATGACAACCCACTCCAGTATTCTTGCCTGGGAAATCCCATGGACAGAGAAGCCTGGTGGGCTACTGTNCTTTTTTAACTTCACATATTCCTGGTGGCTCAGCCATTAAGAATCTGCCTGCCAGTGAAGGAGACATGGGTTTGATCCCTGGGTCAGGAAGATCCCCGATGAAAGAAATGACAACCCACTCCAGTATTCTTGCCTGGGAAATCCCATGGACAGAGAAGCCTGGTGGGCTACTGTCCATGGGGTCACAAAATATTGGACACAACTTAAGAGACTAAACAAACAACCTTCAAATCATCAAAGTGTAAGTTATAAAACTGTGCTAGCTTCTAAGATAAATATGTCAGACACAACAAGACAAACATTACAGTATTCCACTTATGAGACAGAGAGCTGAACAGAGGTTACCTAGAGCTGACGTCGGGGGAATGAGCATTATTGTTTAATGGGTACAGTTCCAGTTTTGTGATGACAGAAAGTTCTAGAGATAGATGGTGGTAATGATTGCACAAAGGTGAATGTACTTAGTGCCACTAATTCCTTACACTTAAAAATGATTAAAATGGTATATATTATATGTATCTTATCATAATAAAAAAATATGCTGCTCTGCTTGAAGCCAAAATGAAGGGCTGGAAAGCGTCTAGTGACACAAGTGTATAGTCGGACAAGTTCTGGGCAACAGGTTGAAATCTAACTAAGTCAACAACTGATTCATTTTACCTTTCTTTTGAACATCAATTCCCTTAATAGTGTGTCCAAACAGCATTAACTAAAAATCTCACTGCCTTGACAGGTGACCTCTTGAATCTACTCAACCACTGACAGAATCGTCTTCCCAAAACTCACAGTAGACTGCTCACTGCTCTCCAGCAAGATCATTGAAGCCCACCCCAATCTGGCCCCCAGTGCACTTCCAGCCTCACTCCCCACTCTGTGTACAGACCCATGGCCCTCCAGGCAAAATGGTGACTTCTCACCCAGAGATCACATGCTCAAGTCTCTACGTCACTGGGAGCAAGAGGGACTTGCAGTCTGGATGTCGACTGTGGCTGTTTTGTTTGGTCTAGGTAGTGTTTTTAAGACCTTCACAAAGAAATCTGTATTTCTGACTTCATAAACTCAGATACACCTGAAATCTACATTTCCACAGAACATCAGCTAGAGCTGAGCAGCTATGATCCTGGAGACAGAATGCGCTTCACCACCAACACCCCAAAAGTCCCGACACCAGGCAGTCCCATTCACGGCCACTCCACGTGCCTGCCCTTGAGTTTGTGATGCAGGTGCGGAGCCTCCTGAAGCACTTCCCTAGCCCTTGGCCCAACTCCGCACACTTCCTAGCGCTCCTCCAACTCTCAGCATGCTCCACAGGACAATGCTCAGGAAGCACCTCCAGGAGGTAGGGACAGTCGGGCTGAGGGCCTTCAATCTTGCTTCAACACAGCCTGGATTGTATGTCTTCCATTTCCATGTTGCCAAAGTGAAAGTGAAGTCGCTCAGTCGTGTCCGACTCTTTGTGACCCCATGGACTGTAGCCTATCAGGCTCCTCCGTCCATGGGATTTTCCAGGCAATAGTCCTGGAGTGGATTGCCATTTCCTTCTCCAGGGGATCTTCCCAACCCAGGGATCGAA
>SJYX01022215.1:296227-337787 GCA_006410675.1 Oreotragus oreotragus
GACCCCATGGACTGTAGCCTATCAGGCTCCTCCGTCCATGGGATTTTCCAGGCAATAGTCCTGGAGTGGATTGCCATTTCCTTCTCCAGGGGATCTTCCCAACCCAGGGATCGAACCTGGGTCTCCCGCATTGCAGGCAGACGCTTTACCATCTGAGCCACCAGGGAAGCCAGAGCGAGGCTAAAAAAAAAAATTTAGAAACTCACTGGCTGTTTCTAAATCCTAAACTTTCCACACAGCCCAACCTAGCCCTCATCTCACTCACAAAATTGTCTCCAATGAGTTCAGGCCACAAGGTCCAGACCTGGCCTCCTATGGCCTCTGTTTCTCCTAATATCAATTGTCTGATCCTAGTAGTTATCCTTTTAAATTCACTGTGGATAAACCTAAAGGCTTTTGCCTGTCTCCAACTATCCTACCCAAAGGATAGGATTCAACAGCTGGTTGCTGATGATCATGATGAGAAGAAATAAGGTGCTGTAGAGAGAATGTGGAGAAAAGGGGACCCTCTTACACTGCTGGTGGGAATGTAAATTGGTGCAGCCACTATGGAAAACAGTGTGGAGGTTCCTCAAAAAATTAAGAGCTGCCATATGATCCAGCAACCCCACTTCTGGGCATATATCCAGAAAAGATGAAAAGCCTAATTTGAAAAGATACATGCATCCCAATGTTCACAGCAGTACCATTTACCATAGGCAAAACAGGAAGCAACCTACATGTCCATCAATAGATGAATGGATAAAAGGAGATGGAATACTACTGTGCTACTAGTATGCAATGGAATACTACTTTGCCATAGAAAAGAATGACACAAGGCCACCTGAAGCAACATGGATGGACCTAGAGATTAGCATACTAAGTGAAATGCGTCAGAAAGAGAAAGGCAAACACCCATGAAATCACTTACACGTGGAATCTAAAATATGGCACAAATGAACTAACCTACACAACAGAATCACAGAGAAAACAAATTTGTGGTTGCTGGGGTATGGGTGGGGTAAGGAAGAACGGACTAGGAATTTGGGATTAGCAGATGCAAACTGTTATATGTAGAAGAGATCAACAACAAGGTCCTACCATACAGCACAGGGAACTATAGTATCTTACTGTTAAATGTTTAACCACAATGTTAAAGAATAAGAAAAAGAATATATATGTTTAACTGAATCACTCTGCTGTACAGCAGAAAGTAAAATACTGTAAATCAACTATGGTGCTCAGTCATTCAGTGGTGTCCAACTTTTTGAAACCCCAGGGAGCACCAGACTTCTCAGTCCATGAAGTTTTCCAGGCAAGAATACTGCCTTGGGTTGCCATTTCCTCCTCCAGGGTATCTTCCAGACCCAGGGATTGAACCCACGTTTCTTGCATCTCCTGCACTGGCAGGTGGATTCTTTACAACTAGCGCCACCTGGGAAGCCCGCAAATCAACTATACTTCAATAAAATAAATCTTAAAAATAAATAAATAAATAAATAAGCTGCTAATCCAAGGCAGTAACGCTGTACCTCCTCTGTGTATTCCTTTCCCACTTGTGAGTAAGAGTAAGTGCATTCTCTCCAGCTCATTAGCTCATGGCTACAGGACAGCGACAGAGGGGGACAGAGGCGTGACAGCAGCAACCAGGGACAGAGTGCTTCAGACAGAGTGTTCACCACCTGGTGGCAGCGCCAGGAGGGAGCTAACCGGGCGCTCGGAGGTCCCCACAACCAGGGCTTTCCACGCACCTCGACCCTAATCCCACCACCAGGGCCCCGTGACAGCAGCCCGGAAGAAGATACAGCACAGCCAGCCTCAGAGGCCAGGAGGCGTTCAGAAGATGTCAGCCCAGGAAGAGAAAGACAAGCCAGGACCTCCAAGGTTGTGAAATCCTCACAATTTGGAGGGAATACTTTGTTAAGCATTAGAGAATTGGGGGGAGAAATGGGAGACTGGAGCCTGAGGAAGGCCGGCTCCAAACTCTGCAGGATGAAGAAACAGAGCAGAGACCAGGCCCCAGAGAGCCAGACTGGGCTGGAGACGGACGTGAAACACACAACACTTACTGCCACCTTCTCTCCCGTCCCAACACAGTGTGCCATGGCTGAGCCTGACGACAGAGTGGGACAGGTCCCAACGTCTGACAAAGGCACGGAAAGAGGAAATATTTTGTGTGAATTATATTTGACATCCTTGTGCACAGAACTTCCATTACAGAGAGCTTTGGGTCCCGCAAGGACTAGGCTGCCTGTATTAAGATGAATGGGTAACCCAGGAGCTGACAGAAGCAGAAGACGCAGGTTACCAACCTTTTTCAACCTATCCAGCTCAACGGCTACACTCCTTTTACTCTGCAAATGAAGAAAGGCCTCGAGGACTGCCCCTGCCTGGTGCCTAGTGGCCCCATCCCAAATCTGACTTTGCATCAGAGCCATCTAAACTCAGTCTAGGGAACTGGCTAATATTTGCTAATCCACTCCATGGTTTTGGGTTTTTGTTTTTTTTTATTTTCCATTATGGTTTATTGAATATAGTTATGGATTTTTCTGAAATGTGGTGTTGGAGAAGACTCTTGAGAGTCCCTTGGACTGCAACAAGATCCAACCAGTCAGTCCTAAAGGAAATCAGTCCTGAATATTCATTGGAAGAACTGATGCTGAAGCTGAAACTCTAATACTTTGGCCACCTGATGCGAAGAACTGACTCACTGAAAAAGACCCTGATGTTGGGAAAGACTGAAGGAGGGAGAAGGGGATGACAGATGATGAGATGGCTGGATGGCACCACCAATGTGATGGACATGAGTCTGAGTAGGCTCCGGGAGTTGATGGACTGGGAAGCCTGGCATGCTGCAGTTTGTGGGGTCACAAGGAGTCAGACATGAGTGAGTGACTGAACTGAACTGATGGATTTTTCTTTTCCATTATGGATATTGAAGATAGTTCCCTGTGATATACAGAAGGATCTTGTTGTTTATCCATTCTCTAGATAACAGTTTGCATCTGTTAATCTCAAACTCCCACTCCATCCCTCCCCTACTTCTTCCCCCCTGGCAACCCCCTATCTGTCCTCTATGTCTCTGGGTCTGTTTCTATTTCACAGATAAGTTCACTGGTGTCATGTTTCAGATTCCATATATAAGTGGTACAATGTGGTATCTGTCTCTTTCTGACTGACTTCATTTAGTATCCACTCCATCTTCACAGATTCTGATGCAGTAGGTATAAATCAGAGTCCAGATTCACAAGGATTTGATAAAGCAAACAAACAAACAAAAGAAAAAACCACTAAGGAAGATCAGGTTTCTAGAAGAAACAAAGGCGACTGACTACGTAGCCATGAGCAGGGAGCTCAGGAAGCACAGAAGCCCGCCCGGATCTGATGAGTGGTCTATCCACAAGGTGGCAACCTGGGAGCCAGGGAGGCTACTGATGATCAGCTGATGTCACCAGCCTCCAGCCAACCAAGCCAGAGGAAGATGGGAGCAAAAACTCACAAGGTACCAAGCTCACTGGCTGAGCTAATTCATGACTATACCTGTTACATAGTGGTAATGACTGGGTTTCCTAAAGATTTCTCTGATCCTGTGCGTTTGCAACTTCTTGTTCAGGGCTTTGCTTTTCCTTTAGTTACTTATTAGTAAGTGAAAGTGAAAAGTGTTAGTTGTTCAGTTGTGTCCAACTGTTTGCAATCCCAT
Source organism: Oreotragus oreotragus (assembly GCA_006410675.1). NCBI lineage: Eukaryota > Metazoa > Chordata > Mammalia > Artiodactyla > Bovidae > Oreotragus > Oreotragus oreotragus. The sequence continues at coordinate 299,907 of SJYX01022215.1, forward strand.
GGACTGTAGCCTGCCAGGCTCCTGTCTATGGGGGTTTCCAGGCAAGAGTACTAGAGTGGGTAGCCATTCCCTTCTCCAAGGGATCTTCCCAACTCAGGGATAAAATCCTGGCCTCCTGCATTGCAGGCAGATTCTTTATGGTCTGAGCCACCAGAGAAGCCCACTTATTAGGAAAGCTGCTTTTAAAAGATCTATCTTGACCAAACTATATGAAGACTGCCTGCACCTTAGCCAATCCAAGTTTAGATTATAAATCATTGTCCTATTTACAAGCCAACTGCTTCAATCTGATATTGTAACATACTTTATCTCATTTCGCACTCACAAGAATCCTGGGGAGTAAAATCCCCAAGCTACAGGCTTGAAAAGCCTGTGATACTCAAATATCTGTCACCTTGATTTTTACTTTTACACAGGGCACAATGACATGAGGGTATACCTGCTCACCAGTGTACTATCTCATAATCCTAAAATGCTCTACACTACCGACAGAATGCCCCTAATTTCTAAAGGCAGAGGGAAACTCAATGTAGAAGCTCTCCGATCTGGTCAAAGAATAGATGATCTGAGTGACCAAGGATTTTAATGGACCAGGTTCCCTGCTGGTTGGGAGGAAAGAGAGTACCCAGGGAGCCGACAGGGTAAGGAACTTAGGAAATGTAACCTACAATCCATGTGAATGAAAAGCTTTCAAAACTTTCAGGTAGAACGACAGCACAAATTCTTTGAACCTAGCTTAACAATTTGGTGTTTTCAATTCAGAAAGCTATTCGCCCCCTAATAAATCCATTTAAACATTTTATAAAGTACCTAGTACCTGTGTAAGGCACTGGATCTGTGAGAGATACAGACATGAGTAAACTCTGTGCTCGTCGTTCTTGAGGACTCAGCAATCTGCAGTAGAGCTAAGACAAATACACAAACGTACAAACAGCCAGACTTCGGGCAGAATGTCTCTCACAAGCACGGTATGGGCAAATAGTGTCAGGCATCTGTGATTACGAAGGTCAACTATAAATCATTTTGGTGAGAGGTAAAATGGCGGGTTAGAGGATTTCCAGGCACAATGCAAGGTGAACTAATTTATATGTAGTTATTTTTACTACCACTTTAACCATTCTCAGAATAAACGAGGATTTCCCAAAGACTTTTAAAAAAAAAGTTCATTCATATTCAAAAAGTGATCTTTTTTTAATCTTTTTTTTGTGTGTGTGGCTGCATGACACAGCTTGCAGAATCTTTGTTCCCAGACCAGAGATAGAATCCCTGCCTCCTACTGGAAGCACAGACTCCTAACCACTGGATCGCCAGGATATTCCACAAAAAGAGATCCTGAGTTTGCGAGTCTGTGAACTGTGTTATATTAACTCAGTATATATCTCACGCTCTTGGTTCTTCCTAAAATTGAGAGGGACAAAAGAGCCATCACCAAAAATACAACACTCAGAAAAGTTAAGAGGAGAGGTTGATTTAGAGTAAGTTTTATTTTCTGTTTTTTGGCCAAGCAGCATGTGGGTTCTTAGTTCTCCAACCAAGAATCAAACCTGAGCCCCATGCACTGGAAGCTCGGAGTCTTAACTACTGAACTGCAAGGGAAGCCCCTTAAGTAATTTTTTAAAAGGCAGAGTGTTCTGGTAAAAAATCATGAGCGTTGGAGACAGAATGCTGGAGATTTATTATAGACACAAGCCTGGGCAAGTTACTTAATGCATATGAATTTCAATATGCTTATCTGTAAAATTCAATCATTTAACATATATTGAGAACCAAGCACTTTTCCAGGTGTCAGGCATACAGCAATGAACAAATCCTTGCCATCATGGAGCTTACATTCCATAGAAAGAATATATTAAAATGAATATAGAAATACACAGAATATACAGGGGAGAGGAGAAAGGAAATTTAAAAACACAGTATGTCAGATGGTCATGAGCACTAAGGAGAAATTACACAGAAGGCGGTTTTGAAGAATGGTCAGGGAAGGTCTCACACAGAAAGATAACACCTAGAACAAACATCAGAAACAAAATAACACCAGAAATAAAAAGGAAGTGAGAGAAAGTCCTGTTAATATCTGGGGTCAAAAAAAAGTGAGCAGCACGAGCAAAGGTCCTGAGGCAGGTACATGCCTAGTTTGTTGAAGGCAAAGTAAGAAAACCAGGGGATCTGATGCAGAGTGACAGAAAGGGAAGAGAATAGTGGAAAATGAGGTCTGAGAACAAGAATGGGGAGCAACTGTGACAAGGTGCTATAGGGCAACTAGACTATTCTAAGGACTCTTTTTTTTTTTTTCCAGAGTGCATAGGAAGCCATCTGAAGGTTCGGAACATAGGAGGTGACTGATCTGACTTACATATCAGGGTAAAATTTACCAACAGAATTCTTTTGTAAAATTTACCAACAGAATTCTTTTTGTAAGGACCAAATGAAACATGAGACAGTTCTTTAAACTGGAAGGTCCTATAAAAATGCAAAGCATTCTTACTATCACGAACTTTCTAAGTGTCATTTTAATCAAACAGCTTGGTTAAACTCCTACACAAAACAGTAGCAGACACTAGGTAGTAAATCAGTTCAGTTCAGTCGCTCAGTTGTGTCCGACTCTTTGAGACCCCATGAATCGAATCACGCCAGGCCTCCCTGTCCATCACCATCTCCCGGAGTTCACTCAGACTCACGTCCATCGAGTCCGTGATGCCATCCAGCCACCTCATCCTCGGTCGTCCCCTTCTCCTGCCTCCAATCCCTCCCAGCATCAGTGTCTTTTCCAATGAGTCAACTCTTCACATGAGGTGGCCAAAGTAATAAATACTAGGTAGTAAACATGTTGGAGAAGACTCTTGAGAGTCCCTTGGACTGCAAGGAGATCCAACCAGTCCATTCTGAAGGAGATCAGCCCTGAGATTTCTTTGGAAGGAATGATGCTAAAGCCGAAACTCCAGTACTTTGGCCACCTCATGCAAAGAGTTGACTCACTGGCAAAGACTCTGATGCTGGGAGGGACTGGGGGCAGGAGGAGAAGGGGACGACCGAGGATGAGATGGCTGGATGGCATCACGGACTCGATGGATGTGAACCTGAGTGAACTCCGGGAGTTGGTGATGGACAGGGAGGCCTGGCGTGCTGCGATTCATGGGGTCGCAAAGAGTCGGACAGGACTGAGCGACTGAACTGAACTGAATGGGCATATCCTGCTAAACTGCTTGAAATGGAAAAAGGGACTCCAGGGTTACAGAGGAGACTCATCTGTTAATATAATGAAGACCCAAAAACTTAATTTCTACCTTGGCGAATTTATTATTTTTTGGCATGTGTGAAAATTACACAGGACAATTTTCATTATGTAATTGAAGTATGTTGCAAATGGTACAAAGTAAATTTTTAAAGGAAATAAACTTCCTATATGATAGTAGTGCATCAAGTCACTGCTCACAAGCAATTATGGAAACTGACGGCCCTATTAATTCAAAAGGAAAAACAGTGCCAAGCTAAAATAACACTGGAAATGGAAATTTAAGGTATTTCCCCAAATTCCGATCTGCCTTTGGGAGGTGGGGGATGTGGGGCATGAGGGGTACTCAATGTTACTTTGTCATTTCATCTAATGTCTGGCTACCACTATTGCCTATATGAAAATATAGTTATTTTTCTATTTTTCTGCCATTACTAATCTTTCCCTAAACTCCAGTGTCACACTGCCAGGTGTAGGCTGAACACTGCCATTTGATAATCAGCAACTATCCCACATAACTTTTACTGAGCCAAACTTCTTCTAAGCACTTTAAATTTGCTTAGACTCAGTCCTTCTTAAATCACCCTTTGGGGACTGTACTATATATCTCCATCTCTACAAACAACTAGCTCAAAGTCACATTTTAAGAAAACGAACGAGCGCTAGAGCCTGAGACTTGTCTGCTCCCTGACTGATGCACTTAACCACTGCCAGATAGAACAGATTTGTAACTAAATGAAACTGATCCAAAATAAAACTCAACAGATACAACACTGACTTAGCTCTGTATGAAAATGAAATTGACCCGAAATAAAACTCATCAGATGCAACACTGACCTAGCTTGGTACCTAAATTAAATAGATCTGAAACAAAACTCATTGCATCTACTTCGCCTTCCTAGCCCACCTGCAAATCAGCTCTTTCAGTCCCACTTCGAGTAGAAAGGAACTTAAATCTCAAGCACCTGATCTCAAAACTCAAATCAGGTGTGATGCCTCCCAGAAGCAGCCAGTCCCCGAGAGAGCCCAAGCTGCCTTCAAGCCAAAATTTCTCAGAACACAGGCCACAAGGCTAGACCCAAAGGGAGGGTCGCCCCACGGATGCTGGGGGTGTGTCGAAGCGCTGTCTCCGCCTGCGGTCCAAAAGACTGCATCCCACTTGCCTCTCGGCTCCTCGAAATGGACTTCGGCCATACCCCAGCCCCACGTGAGCCTGCCTGGCCCCGCAGCAGCCCCACTCCTCCGTAGCAATTCCACTTTACGCCCCCATCGCCCCACCCTTGCCTCCTCTTCCCCTGCCTAGGAACTGCAGCCCTTACCTGCTCCTCTGCTTCCGCCATGGCGCAGCCGGGGAGTCACCTGACCCACCCGGAAATGAGAGAAAACAAGACCTTGGAACCCAGAGCATGCTGGGAAATGTAGTTTTAGCGTCATCTGAGCCGAGAAATTTATTTTAGCTGATGAACCTGCTGGACTTCATTTCGGCTCCCGATTCTCCAAGTTAAATGGAATTGTGCTTTGGGGAATCCAGACATAACCATTGTTAATACTACGATTTATTTCATTGTTGATCTTATCGTTTCCTTGATTACTATAGTTGAAGAAAAGTAGCAAGGCTTTAGGTAGCCTGGAGTTAAAATTCCCCTCCAGGTCCTCCCCACCATTCTATGCAAAACAAAGAACTCTCTCACCGGAAGAAAGAATGGACATTAGGCTGATTACGCCCAGCTCCCAGCCCGTCCAGCCTCTGGCCGACCTCCAAAATTCCTTGCCTAGCCATGTAAGTGATAACTATTTCGAACAACCTTGGAGAAGAACAGGCCCCCTTAAGACAGTAACTTTCCGCATACATGCCTATATATACTTATGCATTTCTTAGGTTAGTGCAGAAACTCGCTAATTTGACTGCCTCTCCTTCTCGCCTCATTAAAGGTGATCTATTCCTGTAAAGTGCTGGTCTCCTTTTTCTGAACCTCACCTTCTCTAACTCCCTTACCCTACAATAGTATTTTATATTTGCTGTATATCAGATCCTGAGCTTAGAGTTTTGCGTGCAGTGTCTCTAATCCTCCCAGCAATCTTCACTGTTATTCCCGTTTTATAGAGGGGAACATCTTGGCTCGAAGGTCACACAGTCAAGGAAAGAACTAGGGTTCGAATTTGGCTTTGTCTGATGCCAAAGACTCTCTGATTACCAAATCTTGGTTCATCTAAAAGTGTCCTTGCTTTAAAAAAAAAAAAAGTATATGAATATAAAGCAGTTTTTGAAATAAAGAACCAGAGGCAATTTATGCTCCAAAAATATTTAGCTCCCACTCTTTGCTGCTACTTTTAAGTTGTTCTCTTCCGGAACGTGGACATGCTAACTTTTAAACAATGTCCATTGTTTAGTTATTTAAGTTTTCATTGAGTATATTCCATGGGTAAATATTCAAGATAGAATATAAATTTGTCCTTGGGAAAATCTGTAAAATCACTGTATTAATTCCATCCTTTAGAATGAATGATCCCCTCTCCATTTTTCTGGACATTATGAAGGCTCCTTCCTAATCCTCAAAATCTGAAGTTTCCTGTCCAAAGATGGGCATTTCCTTCTTTCCTCTCATCTCCAGGAGGTAGGAACTACTAGAGGGCATCACAAATGACAGCACCTGGTGGGTGCCCAGTACTTATTGACTCTTGTGCTGCATGAACTCTGACCTAGTAGGAAGTCATGGACTCAGCATTCTGTTGCCTCCCAGATCTCTCCCTGTAACCTGCTCAACCCATGATTCCTCAACACCCAGGTGACATCATCTGAGACACTTATCTTCTCCTCTGTGCCAAAAAAGCCTTAGTTCCACCTTCTTCCTCCAAGTTTTGCGGGGATCCCTCTTCTATTTTGTCGATCACTTAGTCACAAGGAATAAAAACACACCGACACCATGGTATCTAGGTATACGTAGCCAAGAACTCCATACCCTAAGTATCAACCTTTCCAGTTTGATAAGTTTCTAAAATCTGTCACAAAACTTCCCATGAGCAAACATTCGTTACTCATGATGGACTTTCAGTCCCACAAGGATCCTTATACCAATGGAAGAGGCTGTGGAAGCCTCCATTAAAGTCATTACAAAAAAAAAAGTGAGCCTAGACCACTACCATTCTGACTTTCCTCACACACTGCAATTGTTCCTTTCCCATTAGGACATAGACACACCCATAAACTTTGGGGGCTACACCCTCTCCAAACTGGCAATCTCTTCTGCTTAAAAAAAAATTTTTTTTAATTATATATTGGAGTATCTCCAGTTAACGATGTTGTCATAGTTTCAGGTGCACTCCAAAGCATCTCAGCCATACATATACTTGAACTCTTCTGCTCTGATGAAACATAGGCTTAGGATTAGGAAGAAAAATAGAAGATTATAACCACTATCTTGTCCCTAGGGTGTTCTTGTTGTATTGTTCAGTTTTATTGTGGTGAGAGGTCAAGTAACACTTCCAGAAAAAGAGAGGCTAAACACTGGAGATAAGTGAGAAAACTGCCACTGAAATTCAGAACAGAGTCTTGTTTTTCTCTTTAAATTAGGAGTTTGGGATTAACATATACACACTACTATATATAAAATAAATAAATAACAAGCACCTACACTACAGTGCAGGGAACAAACTCAATATCTTATAATAACCACCTGTAAGGGGAAAGGACCTGAAAAAGAATGATTATATAATAACTGAATCACTGGTCTGTACATCTGAACTAACACATCATTGTAAATTAATTATACTTTAATTTAAAAAGAGAAAAAGAAGTAAAAAAAATTGTTTTTCTTTCCCAACAGTGTGTGCACCCTCAAAATTCTGGGGAGGTGCTAGCTTCTCTCTCTCCTTCTAGGCCAGCAGTCTTCCTCCTAACCCATCTTGGCCTCTGATGCCAGCTGTTCTGAGTCTTCTCCCAGACCCCTGTCACCTGGCCCTGTGTTGATGGTAGAATCAGAGGTGGGGATCAGCGGAAAGACATTACTGAAAAGATCTTCTGAGAGTCACAATCAGCTCATTGCCCAGGACTGTGGCTCTTTGATTTCACGGCTGAATATATGCTACCTTTTCTTTTCTTGAAGGCTGGCGATCCCTAGGTCTGTGTGAGGGATGAGTCTTCTCCACAAACTCTCCAAGGGACACATTTCTCTCATCTGCCACACAGCTTCTGCTCTGGGGACCCTCGTGGTGGAGAACATCCAATGGCAACCCAAGAAAGTAAAGTTGGAGGTGGGTCATCAGCTCTGGGCCTTCCTAGTCTTTCTACTTTTCTGGAATGCAGAATGTTCAGCCTCCTTGTTTTCCTCAAAAAGGGTGTTATGTGCTTGATTGCTTATGTAGTCAAAATGTACAGCAGAATTCTCCTCTGCTCGTTCAACCTCAGAGACAATGGCTGCCCCAAGACTATTCCCCATTCAGTGTACTGGCTTAACCATGATAAAATATGATGAGTATTATATACATTACTGTTTCCTTTGGAGTAGACTGGAAAGTGAAATGACAAAGATATGGAAAGATGAATTAGAGGAAGAAAGCCCCTTCAGGCTGACAGGTTCACATTGTGCCTGTGAACAAGATGAAACTCATATGTGACCTCTGTGCCCCAACTTTTCTCCTGTGAAATGAAAAGTTGGGGTTTCTCTTATCTAGAATGTTCTCTCTCCCCTGAGATTCAGAGTGTAGTCCAGAGACCAGCAGTATCCATATCACACTGGAGCTTGGAGCTTGTTAGAAATGAAGAGCTTAGGGACTTCCCTGGTGGTGCAGTGAAAAGGAATCCACCTGTCAGTGCAGGAGACACAGGTTCAAGCCCTAGTCCGAGAAGATTTCACTAAGCCTGGGAGCCACAACTACTGAGCTCACGTGCTGCAACTACCGAGGCCAGCGCAGCTCGAGCTGCGCTGTGCAGGGAGAGACGTCACCGCGATGAGAAGCCCGTGCACCACAGAGAAGAATAACTCTGGCTCCCTGCAACTAGAGAAAACCTGCACACAGCAACAAAGACCCCGCACAGCCAAAACAAATAAATTTAAACTTCCGCTTTTTTAGTTTTTAAATTTTGAAAGTAAGGAAACACAGTTACAGGAGACTTGGAAATTACAGAACAGTTACATATGCTTCACTATGTATTACAATTATTATTTTTTTAAAAGGAAAAGAAATTAAGAGCTTAGGGCCTCTCAAGAGACATACTGAACAAGAATCTGAACTTTAGTAATATCCCCATGTGATAGGTATGTACATTAAAGTCTGAGAAATGTTCAGACTAACAGTCTTTCATTTTATGGAGAAACTTTTTCTTTCCCATCATCAGGTCACACTCTCCAGCTTCAAGTTATGGAGGTAAGAGTGAGCCTCAGCATCTCATTCTCAGTCTATAGGACCTAGTACTGTAAATAGTTCACTGGCTTGAAGGTTCTGTTTCATATGTTTGTTGTATAGGCTTGAAAGGGTTGACCAACTTGACAGATTTAGTCATTTGATTCCTAATAACCTATTTCATTGTTAAACACTATGAGGGGCTTTAATATTTTCCATTATAAGATAGTATTTCTAGAGACTTCCCTGGTGGCCCAGTGGCTAAGTCTCCATGCTCCCAGTTGCAGAGGGCCTAGATTCAATCCCTGATCAGGGACCAAGATCCCATATCTCACCACTAAGACTTCGAATGCCCCAGCTGAGAAGATCCCAAGACCCAGTGCAGCCAAATAAATAAATAATAATTAAAATATAGTATTTCTAAATTTCAGAAACTTAAAAAATCAAAGTGGAAAGATAAAGCAAAAAAAAAAAATCATCCCCTTTATCCTTCTAATTAGATGATACTTTAAAGGATCTTTTCCCAAACATTAGCTTCCATTCCTTCTTAGATTGCTGCCTTTTTCAGTCTAAAGGTCTTTCTTGACAAGCAGTGACAAGCAACGTTGCACCACCTTATGCTACTGACTTCTGAGCTATGATAGTAATCTTGCTTTAACTTTCTCTCCCAAATAAAGTAATTTTTATTTTTATCAATTTTGGTAATCCTCCATTTATTTTGCAGCTTGGTTTTTCAAAACCTGTACCCACTGAAACCCGTTCCCTTCTAATGTTTCAGATAAGATATAGCTTATTGTAATTTTCCCTGAGACCCCACACTAGATTTTTTTTTAAGAAACATGTTTCTAATTACAAAAAGAATGCATAATCATGACAGATAGTTGAGAAAATACCAAAGAAATTTTTAAATAAATTCAGAAGTCACTCAATTTCTCCCTTCTTGTAAATATTTATTCTCTCTCTCTCGCCCCTTCTCTTCCTTTCTTTCTCGATAAAACAAAAATTATATCAAGATTGGTCATCTGCTTTCCTCAGTCAAATTTCAAGATCATTTTCCAATAACATTATAAATTATTAGTCTAAAATGTGATTTAATGCTGCATGTTAAGATTGTATTCTGTGAAAATGCCATAGTTTATATAATCAACTCTCTTCTTTTTTGGAGGGTGGGGTGGGGCTTGCTGTGTGACTTGCAGGATCTTAATTCCCTAACCAGGGAACCAGGGATTGAAGCTGGGCCCCGACACTAAGAGCCCCAATTCTTAACCACTGGACCACCAGAGAATTCCCTAGTCAACTCTTTTTTATTGCATATTTTGTGTATATCTAATTAACATTCCTGTGCATAATGTTGGTAGGCGCTATAATAAAAGGTGGTATCAATATAGATATAAATAGAGACAACCAAAGAAGCTTCTCCAGCATGGACATCAGCCACCCTCATTTATGTTTTGGCAGAGACTCAGTGGTGGGCAGAAGTGTGGGAAAGCTTTATGGTGTAAAAAAGGGAAGGCGTCAGGTCTGCCCTGATTAGAGGCTGGTGGCAAGGGAAGCCATAAGCGGGCTATGAGAAGTAGGGCATTCTGTGTGATCAGCTAGGGATGCGTATTTAGTATTTCAGGTTCTAAGTTGAAAGTAAAGACAAAACTTAGGGAAGCTGTTAGTTACTAATCAAGTCTTGGACACTTTGGGCCAATTATTACAGAAGTTATTGTTTAGCTTCCTGTCTGTTACTAGAGTCGGGAATCTGATTGCCTACAAGTCTGATTTACAGCAGCCTGGCTTCCAAGACTGCTAGAAAAGGGGTTGATTTCCTGGGCAGGCTGTCGGTTAGAATTCTATTTTTATATATGGTCTGGCCACTGTATTTGTATATTCCATCTCTCATAATTATATTCATAAAACCTATGTATGAAATCTTTATACTTTCCAACCAAACATTCAAGATTATCATTTTCTTTAAAACATCATCAACTGGGTTGGAAGAAAAATAGTATTTAACTTTTTAACATATATATCTTTGATTTCTGAAGAATCGGTATTTTCTTTTGTTTTCTGCATTGTCCACTCTTGTTCTTCACTCATTTTCCATTGGCAAATAGATAATTTTCTTATTGACTTAAATGATAACATACAGGACCTGGTTCAGTTCAGTTTAGTCACTCAGACCTGTCTGACTCTGAGATCTCATGGACTGCAGCACGCTAGGCTTCCCTGTCCATCGCCACCTCGCAGAACTTGCCAAAACTCATGTCCATCAAATCAGTGATGTTATCTAACAATCTCATCCTCAGTGGTCCCTTCTCTTCTCCTGCTTTCAGTCTTTCCCAGCATCAGGGTCTTTGCCAATGAATCAGTTCTTCACAGCAGGTTGCCAAAATATTGAAGCTTCAGCTCCAACATCAGTCCTTACAATGAATGTTCAGGGTTGATTTCCATTAGGACCGACCAGTTCGATTTTCTTGCAGTTCGAGGGACTCTCAAGAGTCTTCTTCAACACCACAGTTCAAAAGCATCAATTCTTCAGTGCTCAGTTTTCTTTATAGTCCAATTCTCACATCCATATGTGACTATTGGAAAAACTATAGCTTAGACTAGATGGACCTTTGTTAGCAAAGTAACATTTCTGCTTTTTAATATTCTGTCTCTGTTAATCATAGTTTTTCTTCCAAGGAGCAGGCGTCTTTTAATTTCATGGCTGCAGTCACCATCTGCAGTGATTTTGGAGCCCAAGAAAATAAAGTCTCTCAATTGTTTCTATTGTTTCCCCATCTATTTGCTATGAAGTAATGGGACCGGATGTCACAATCTTTGTTTTTTGAATGTTGAGTTTTAAGCCAGCTTTTTCACTCTCTTCTTTCACTTTCATAAAAAGACTCTTTAGTTCCTCTTTACTTTCTGCTATAAGGGTGGTGTCATCTGCATATCTGAGGTCATTGATACTTCTCCCAGCAATCTTGATTTCAGCTTATGCTTATCTAGCCCAGTGTTTTGCATGATGTACTCTACATATAAGTTAAATAAGCAGGATGACAATATACAGCCTGACGTATTCCTTTCCCAATTCGGAGCCAGTATGTTGTTCCATGTCCAGTTTTAACTTTTGTTTCTTGACCTGCATACAGATTTCTCAGGAGGCAGGTCAGATGGTCTTGTATTCCCATCTCTTTAAGGAAATGGTTGCTTAGTTGATTTTGAAACTAAGAGAATTCTGATGCTGGGGAGAAATAGTCTGAGATAGTCAGCATACAATGGGTATTTGAAGTTCAGGGGGACTAAGCAATCAAGGGAAAATAGAACTTAAAATAGAAACTTTGGGAATATGCAGATTTGACGGACATTGACAAGATGTAGTTTAGATTCAATGTGGTCGTTTTCCGGCTGTGAAAGTAGTGTGCCCAGATTTGAGAATCAAGGGGTTTCACTGCTCAAGTTAAATAGTCACAGAATTTTCCCAATTCACAAGAAAAAAATTTAAATAGTGGAGAACATATACCATTTAAAACTTTTCTCTTACATGTTTTCCTAGAATCTTTGACTTTGCTATTGCTCAGCTATAAACATGGAGAAGGCAATGGCAACCCACTCCAGTACTCTTGCCTGGAGAATCTCATGGACTCAGGAGCCTGGTAGGCTGCAGTCCATGGGGTCACTAAGGGTCGGACACGACTGAGTGACTTCACTTTCACTTTTCACTTTCATGCATTGGAGAAGGAAATGGCAACCCACTTCAGTGTTCTTGCCTGGAAAATCCCAGGGATGGAGGAGCCTGATGGGTGCCGTCTATGGGGTCACACAGAGTTGGACACGACTGAAGCGACTTAGCAGCAGCAGCAGCAGCAGCAGCTATAAACAAGTATTAAGCTCCCTCCAAAAAAGCCACTAAAAATAGTAAGTTAATCTCAACAAAAGAATCAGAAAGAAACTATCATATTTGTTTTAACAGCTCCTTATGTTTTTAATTTTTTATTGAAATGTAGTTGATTTACAATGTTTGTTAAATTTTGCTATACAGCAAAGTGATTCAGTTATATATAAATATTCCTTTTTAAAAATGTCCTTTTCCATCATTGTCTATCATATGATATTGAATATAGTTGTCTGTGCTATAAAATAGGACCTTGTTGTTTATCCATTCTGTATTTAATAGTTTGCATCTTCTTAACTCTGAACTCACAGTCCTTCTCTTCCTCACCCCTCCTCCCCTTTGGCAAACACAAGTCTGTTCTCTCTGTCTGTGTGACAGCTCTCTCTTTTTCAATAAACATGTGACCAGCACCGAGCTCAGTGCCTGAGCACCTACTCAGTCCGACATAATACAATTCAGTTCAGTTGCTCAGTCGTGTCTCACTCTTTGTGACCCCATGGACTGTGGCAAGCCAGGCCTCCCTGTCCACCACCAACTCCCAGAGCTTGCTCAAACTCACGTCCATTGAGTCGGTGGTGCCATCCAGCCATCTCATCCTCTGTCATCCCCTTCTTCACCCGCCTTGAATCTTTCCCAACATCAGGGTCTTTTCAAATGAGTCAGTTCTTCACATGAGGTGGCCAAAGTATTGGAGTTTCAGCTTCAGCATCAGTCCTTCCAATGAATATTCAGGACTGATTTCCTTTAGGATGGGCTGGTTGGATCTCCTTGCAGTCCAAGGAACTCTCAAGAGTCTTCTCCAACACCACAGTTCAAAAGCATCAATTATTCGGGGCTCAGTTTTCTTTATAGTTCAACTCACACATCCATACATGACTATTGGAAAAACCATAGCTTTGACTTAGATGGACCTTTGTTGGCAAAGTAAAGACTCTGCTTTTTAATATGCTATCTCAGTTGGTCATAGCTTTTCTTCCAAGAAGCAAGCATCTTTTAATTTCATGGCTGCAGTCACCATAATTGTTTGTTGACTGAATTAATGAATTAATCAGTTATATTCAATCAGTCAATTAGAATTGAATATATCTCTATTCTGGAGAAGGTGATGGCACCCCACTCCAGTACTCTTGCCTGGAAAATCCCATGGACTCAGGAGCCTGGTGGGCTGCAGTCCATGGGGTCGCTAAGGGTCGGACACGACTGAGTGACTTCACTGTCACTTTTCACTTTCATGCATTGGAGAAGGAAATGGCAACCCACTCNTTCTGGAGAAGGTGATGGCACCCCACTCCAGTACTCTTGCCTGGAAAATCCCATGGACTCAGGAGCCTGGTGGGCTGCAGTCCATGGGGTCGCTAAGGGTCGGACACGACTGAGTGACTTCACTGTCACTTTTCACTTTCATGCATTGGAGAAGGAAATGGCAACCCACTCCAGTGTTCTTGCCTGGAGAATCCCAAGGATGGTGGGCTGCTGTCTATGGGGTCGCATAGAGTTGGACACAACTGAAGCGACTTGGCAGCAGCAGCATATCTCTATTTCATTATGTTTTCCCAGGAGATAGACTTTCTTGGCATCCTGAGGCCATCTATTTTGTGAGAAAATAAGGAGGCATTGAAGGTTTAAGCAGGGCTAACCCGATGAGAGTGGTGTTTGGGAAGTTTAAGTCAGAAGCTGTGAGAAGCCTCAAGACTTCATGGAGGAAGCATCTTACCAAGTGGTCCCTAAAGACTGGGTAAGAGACTGATGGTAGAAAGCAAAGGAAAGGAACGATCTCCCACATACAGAGAACAATTATGAGAAGAGACATCAGTTCAGTTCAGTTCAGTTCAGTTCAGTCGCTCAGTCGTGGCGACATAAATATGTGAAATACATCACAAGAGTCAGGTGTAATATTAGGTAGGACAGGGCTAGAGTCTGTCAACACCAGGCATAATTTTGCATAGTTTCACAGGCAGTTGTGGCAGAGATTGCTAATTGCCTCCCTGATATCCTTTCACTTCTATTTCCTTAGTAAGACCATAAGCGGATAGCTTAGGGATCCCCAGAGAAAGAGAACCAGGAATGGCTTTCTTGACATAAGAGAACCCATTTTGACCGGAGCCATTTTGTAATCTAAACCTAACCACGAAGCTCACCCTTGAACAAGTCTTGTAATTAATGATCTTAAGGGAAGGAAGGAATGCAGGAACAAAAAGTCAAACAATAGTACCCTGAAAAGCAATAGTCTTGGTTCCTCCTCAAGGGATACACATAATTATAGATCTTTGAGTTCTGTAGGAGTTAAGACTCCCACCCAAGTAGAGGATGGAAGGATGATGTTGACCCTTCAGGCTTCAATCAACCAAGACTTAAACTCTGTTGAACTTTGTGCCATGTCTATGCTGAATACGCCTCTGCTCACGCATGAATATGTGAGTACGCTTAGCTTAAAACCTCCCCAGTTTTGCTGACACTACTTTGGGAAAGATCCACCCTGGAGTTCTCCTTACTCTGTTGTTGTTCAGTCATTAAATTGTCTTCAACTCTTTGTGACCCAATGGATTGCAGCACGCCAGGCTCCCCTGTCTTCACTATCTCCTGGAGCTTGCTCAAAGTCATGTCATTGAGTCCTTACTGCAAGTAATAATAAATCCTTCCTTCTCCCAGTCTTTGGCTTGGTTGCATCTATTGACTTGACACCTAGCGAGAGGCAAACTCAGTTTTCAGGTAATAAAAGAACTCCTATAACATTGGGGACAGCAATTCCATTAGATAAAAATACTACATTTCTTGACCTTTATATCATAGATAGGTGTGTCTGTATGATTACATTCCAGTCAATGATATACAAATGAAAGTGTTATGTTCTTTCCCGGAAAGACTCTTCAATGGAGACAGACAGCTGGAGATACTTACTTTTTCCATTTCTTCTACTAGATCCTCTAACAACCATCTGGGTCCATGAAGTGACCCTAAGGTTGGAAACAAAATGCTAAGGATGAAGTGGAAAGACAGAGAAACCGAGGTTCCTGATGACTTTTTAGAGCCAACATGCCCTCCTCCCAAATTGTGTGCAAAGTCACTTCAGTTGTGTCTGACTCTGCGACCCTATGGATGGTAGCCCACCAGGCTCCTTGGTCCATGGGGATTCTCCAGGCAAGAATACTGGAGTGGCTTGCCATTTCCTTCTCCAGGGGAATCCTCCTGACCCAGGGGTAGAACCCATGTCTCTTAAGTCTTCTGCATTGGCAGGCAGGTTCTTTACCACTAGTGCCAGCTGGGAAGCCCTGCCCCACTTCCTATCCCCCACCAAACTGCCTGCCTCCAATTTTATTTTTAATGAAAGAATAAATCATGGTGTTATCATGGGTTGTCTATCACAGGCACCCATATTTCATCCTAACTGATACAGTGATATACACTCAGGATTTTTGAGACTAGAAATGACATGGCCATAAGGACATCATCTACTGCACATGAGTGAATTATTCTTTTTTATTTGCACATGTGAGAAATAAGAAAAGGAGAAGAGATCATGCATGCATGTGTGTGAGAAGAACAACTTCCTTTATGTAAAGTTTTTGGATCTTGGAACTAAAAAAAGGCTAGAACAGTGTCCCTAGGTGCAAATTTGCCTTTGACTCTGTCTAGTTCATTGTGATGTCTAAGAGCTTAAGAACCACAGAGACCAGGACTCAAATCCTACCTATGCTATCTATAATACAATCTCACAAAAGTACAAGTTACTTAAAAAAAAAAAAAAAAGTACAAAAAATGAGCTAATAGTAACTTTCTCAAGGATTATTGTGAAGAATAAATGAGAAAAGCAGAAAACAGGGACACAATTATTTTAATTATTTTTATGTAACTATTATGTTTCTTGCACTTAAATATCCACACAGCAAACATGGCAATGTCCTCCTCCTGCTCTATTTCTCCTGACCCTCACCTATAGGTGCATGACCATTCTCCTGCCTTATTTGTTTACATAAGAAGTAAAAGAATATTGGGGATGTGCCCCCTCAAAGAAAACTTTACGTAGGGTTTACCAGAGGCCTTGTATAGGTAAAAGGAGAGGAGACTTAAAAAGTGTTATTTTTCTGGGGACTTCCAACTTTCATTTCTTCATGTAAGGAACCTGGAAGTTACCACTCCATCCTAAGAACAAATAAAAAGCTGGAAAAATGGGGGATGAAATCACTCTTCTAGTGTCTGTAATAGAAAGTAGGGCAAACCCTTGTCTCCAAGATCAGAGAGACTAACAGCAGAAATATGGAGACAGGGAATCACAGAGTAGAGACTCACAAGGAGAAACCACTGTGGAAACCAGTGCCAGGGTAGGAAAACCTAAACTGTACCTGACAAAGTGCTGGAGGCTCAGTGTGGACAAGTGTGAGAGTTAGAAACTGCAGGGACACCTGGGCTGGGCCCCCCACAAGATTGTGAGATTTACCTTCTGGAGCTCAACTGTTGTAGCCACAGTTTCCGGGAAACAAACTCACTCAGAAGGACAATGCAGATAGTGGAGTGCAGTTTATTACACCGGCACGCCCAAGGCAGTCTCCACTTAGCCAAGGACCCCGACCGGCATTTGTGAAAATCTTTTATACCCCATGTGTACGTGTCTGAACCCACCACTCCAAATTCCTTGAGACTTACATAAACCAAGGAAACTACAATCCCAATAACCCCCTCACTCACGTGCTATGTGCTCATGTGCTCAAACAGTCAAACAATTAGCCAATAATCAATAAACCCGAGGTTACACTCCAATAGATATAGAAAAATGTATGGCCTGTCTGGAGGAAGGGGTGATTAGTGTATGTTTTCTCTTAGGCGATGAGTAACCTAGATACGATCTTCAAGGTTCCCCTGTCTGGAGGGGGTCTTATCCTTCTGGTATTGTTTTCATAGGCACTGAACACAGAGTTCAGAGTCCATTGGAAAGGTGGCCGAGCATGAACAGCATGAACAGGCCTAAGATGCAGTCCAGGCCCTATTAATTCCTTCTTCACAACCAGGTTCCCATGGAAAATATTGGAGAAAAACCCCATCGTACTTCTAGGAGAAGGAGGGGAAGAGACACCATTGAAATTAGCCACAGGCCTTGTTCTAAAAGGGCTTCCCTGGTGGCTGAGTTGGTAAAGAATTCTCCTTCAGTGTGGGAGACCTGGGTTCAATCCCTGGATTGGAAAGATCTCTTGAAGAAGGGAACGGCTACCCACTCTAGTATTCTGGCCTGGAGAATCCATGGACTATACAATCCATGGGGTCCAAGAGTCAGACAAGACTGAGCTACTTTCACTTCATGCTTATTCTAAACAAGGCCTGCCCTCAGGGTAAAGTCGTTAAACAGAACCTAACTGCCCTGGGAGAAGGGAAATAATCAACTCTACCCCCTCTAGCCACCCTGCTCCACCTAAAGAGGAAGAGAAAAAAAAGAGAGAAGTACTTGTGAAATTTACAGTCCACGGGCACATGCTCACTAAAAGACTGACGCTTAATCACAGGAGCACTTTTCTTCTCCCCACACCACACCACCACATTGAACGTGAAAGGGAAAGTGTTAGTCGTTCAGTTGTGTCCAGCCGTTTGCCACCCCGTGGACTGTAGCTTGCCAGACTCCCCTGTCCATGGGATTCTCCAGACAAGAATACTGGAGTAGGTTGCCATTAGGCCTATTTAAGCAATTCCTTTTACTTGGCATATCACGCCCAGCTATCAAGAAAAAATACAAGCATACCAAAAAGCAAAAACACAATTTGAAGAGATAGAGCAAGTGCCAAAACCAGACATAGCAGAAATGTTGGAATTATTAGATTAGGAATTTAAACATGATTAACATGCTAATCATATTTATCCAACATGCTGGTGGATAAAGTAGACAGTATGCAAGACAGTATGGAACGTGAGCTGAGAAATAGAAATCCTAAGAAGCAGAAGAAATGCTAACAATAAAAAACAGTGCAATTAAAAATGCCGTTGAGATTATAAATAAACTAGACATGGCTAATGAAACCAGAAAATATATAAAAAGAACCCTCAAAAAAGCAAAGAGAACAAAAATGGGAAAAAAAGAGATCAGAATATCTAAGGACTATGGGACAACTAGAAGAGAGAAAGGAAGAGAAGAACTATTTGAAACAATGTGTGAGAATTTCCCCCAAATTAATGTGAGACACTAACCCACAGATCAGAAAACTCAGAACACCAAACAGGATAAATGAAAAAAAATAAAAACTAAAAAACCCACTATATCTAGGCATATCATTTTTAAAGATAAGGGAAAAAAATTCTAAAAGAAGCTGAAGGGAGAAAACACTTTTCCTATAGAGGAACAAAGACAATCGTATCTAAGTTTTCTCTTTTGCTTCCATGCGAGCAAAAAAGAAAGTGGAGTAAAATAATTAAAATGTTGAGAGGAGAAAAAACTAACTTAGAGTTTGGTAGTCCTATGAAATGATCCTCCAACAGTGAAGGAGAAATAGACTTTATCAACAACCAAAAATTTGAAGACTTTCTTGCTACTGTACCTGCCTTGCAAGAAATGTTAAAAGAAATTCTTAGAAAAAAAGAAAATAAATCAGAAACTCAGATCTACATAAAGAAGGGAAAACAAGGAATTAGTGAAAGTAAAAGTTTTAAATTTATTTTTCTTCTTAATCTAAAAGATAAAATATTGTTCAATAACAGTAACAATGTTTTCAAACACATGTTCCACATGAAATGTATACTTAAGTATGTAGCTTATGTATGTTTTTATATAAGTGAAAGAAGTAACAGCAATGGTACAAAGAATGAGAAGAAGAAATTAGGATTATTTGATCATCATAAGATAATAATTATACTACCTGTTAAGTGGTAGAGCATTATTTGAAAGTGAACTTGGAATAGTTGTAAACATGTATGGCAAACTCTAAGGCAACCATTAAAAAAATTTTTTTTAAGAAGTATAACTGATATGCTAAAATGGAATTATATAAAATGTTAACCACAAAAGGCAGAAAAAGCTAAAAGGCAAACCCAATAAAAAACAAATAAAACAAAAAGTCCAAGAAAGAAACCAAGGGCAAAAAACAGGAAGTAGTAATACATATAGTAAATATGAATTCTAATACATAAAAAAATCACTTAGAATGTCAATGGCTTAAATCCACCAGTTATTAATAAAAGACAAAGGTTTGTCAGAGTAGGTAAAAACAGTGCTCAACTATATGCTGATTATAAGAAACCCATTTAAAATATACAAACACAAATAGATTAAAAGTAAATGGATGGAGACAAATATAGCATGCTAACACTAATCAAAAGGAAGCAGGAGTAACTGTATTAATTTAAAACAGTGTTAGTGTTAGTCACTCTAACACTAACACTGTTTGAAATTAAAAAGGGTCAATTCTCCAAAAGGACCTAACAATTCTTAATATGTAGGTGCCTAACACTAATGTTAACAATGTGAGGCAAAAAATTGATATAATATCAAGGAGACTGAATGCATAGATGAATATACTATCATAGCTGGAGACTTCAACATGCCTCTGTCAGAAATGGACAAATTGAACAGACAGAAAATCAGTAGGGACATAGCTGGACTGAACCACACCTTCAGTCAATTGGATATAATGGACGTCTATAGACTATTTCATCTAACAAGAGATTACACATTCTTCTCAGGATCACATGGAACATGCACCAAGATAGACCATGTTCTGGGCCATAAAACACACCTTAACAAATATAGATGAATAGAAATTATAAAATGTCTCCTCAGAGATCATGATAGAATTAAACCAGAAATCAATAATGAAAAGATAACTGGAAAACCCCCAAGATGCACAAGATTAAAAAAAAAAAATACTTCTTAGTAACACAAGGGTCAAAGAAGAAATCTAAAGAGATTTTAAAAAATATTTTGAACTAGATGAAAATAAAAACATAATTATTAAAATTCATAGGAAGCAGTGAAAGCAACGCATAGAGAGAAATGTATAGCATCATATGTAAATAGTAGAGAAAGAGATAGATCTAAATGTATAATCTAAAGTTTCCAATTTAGGTAAATAGACAAAGATGAGCACATTTAATCCAAAGAAATCAGTGGGAAAGAAATAAGAATTAGAGAACCCCATGAAATTGAAGACAGGAAATTAATAGAAAAAAAACAAGAAAGCAAAAGCAGGGTCTTTGAAAAGATCAGTAAAATTGGTAAGTCTCAAGCCAGGCTAACTGAAAAAAAAAATAACACAAATTACTCATATCAGAAATAGAAGACATCATTGAAGACCCCATGAACATTAAAGATATAATAAAGTAGCACTGTAAACACAAATTTGATAAGCTACATGAAACGGACCAATTCCTTGAAAGACTCAAGCTGCCAAAACTCACAGAAGAAGAAATAGACAACCTGAGTAAGCCTGAATCTATTACAGAAATTGAACTGATCAATAATTAATAATCTTTCAAATCAGAAAGCACCAGGCCAAGATGGGCCTGACTGGTGAATTCTACCAAACACTGAAGGAAGAAATTACACTAATTCTCTACAATCTTATAGAGGATAGAAACAGAAGATGTTGTTTAGTCACTAAGTCATGTCTGATTCTTTGTCACCCCATGGACAGTAGCCCACCAGGCTCCTCTGTCCAAGGGATTTCCCAGGCAAGAATACTGGAGTGGGCTGTCATTCCCTTCTCCAGGACATCTTCTGAAGCCAGGGATGAAACTGCATTTGCAGGTGGATTCTTTGCTGCTGAGCCACCAGAGAATCCAGAAACAGAAGGAATACTTCCTGTTTCATTTTAAGAGGTCAGCACTATCCTAACACAAAAACCAAATAAAGATATCTTGAGAAAAACAAAAACAAAATATAGACCAATGTCTCTCACAAACATGGATTCAAAAATCCTACACAAAATATAATCAAAACAAATCCCAGAAAGTATAAAAAATAATTATAGACCACAACCAAGTGGGATTTATGTAGCATTCAATATTTCAAAATAAATTAATAGTAATGCATCTAATTCAGTTAAATCACTCAGTCATGTCCGACTCTTTGTGACCCATAGGCTGAAGGATGCCAGGCTTCCCTGTCCATCAGCAACTCCCAGCGCTTTCTCACACTCATGTCCATCACATCGGTCATGCCATCCAACCATCTCGTCCTCTGTAATCCCCTTCTCCTCTTGCCTTCAATTTTTCCCAGCATCAGGATCTTTTCCAAGGAGTCAGTTCTTTCCATCATGTGGCCAAAGTATTGGAGTTTCAGCTTCAGCATCAGTCCTTCCAATGGACACTATGGACTGATCTCTTTTAGAATGGACTGGTTGGATCTCCTTGCAGTCCAAGGGACTCTCAAAAGTCTTCTCCAACACCACGGTTCAAAAGCATTAATTCTCTGGTGCTGAGCTTTTTTTACAGTCCAGCCTCACAGCCATACAAGACTAATGGAAAAGCCATAGCTTTGACTAGATGGACCTTTGTTGGCAAAGTAATGTCTCTGCTTTTTAATATGCTGTTTAGGTTGGTTATAGCTTTTCTTCCAAGGAGCAAGTGTCTTTTAATGTCATGGCTGCAGTCACCATCTGCAGTGATTTTGCAGCCCCCCAAAATAAAGTCTGACACTGTTTCCATTGTTTCCCCATCTATTTGCCATGAAGTGATGTGACCGGACACCATGATCTTAGTTTTCTGAATATTGAATTTTAAGCCAACTTTTTTGCATTCATCAAGAAGCTCTTTAGTTACTCTTTGCTTTCTGCCAAAAGGGTGGTGTCATCTGCATATCTGTGGTTCAGTTACCATCTTGATTCCAGCTTGTGCTTCAACCAGCCCAGCGTTTCTCATGATGAACTCTGTATATAAGTTACATATGCAGCCTTGATGTGCTCTTTTCCCGATTTGGAACCAGTCTGTTGTTCCATGTCCAGTTTTAATTGCTGCTTCTTGACCTGCATACAGATTTCTCAGGAGATAGGTAAGCTGGTCTGGTATTCCCATCACTTTCAGAATTTTCCACAGTTTATTGTAATCCACACAGTCAAAAGCTTTGGCATAGTCAATAAAGCAGAAGAAGATGTTTTTCTGGAATTGTCTTGCTTTTTCTATGATCCAACAGATATTGGCAATATGACCTCTAGTTCCTCTGCCTTTTCTAAATCCAGCTACTGTGGAAGCCTGGCTTGGAGGATTTTGAATATTACTTTGCTAGTGTGTGAGGTGAGTGCAATTGTGTGGGAGTTTAAACATTCTTTGGCTTTGCCTTTTTTTGGGTTTGGAATGAAAACTGACCTTTTCCAGTCCTGTGACCACTGCTGAGTTTTCCAAATTTGCTGGCATATTAAGTGCAGTGCTTTCACAGCATCATCTTTTATGATTTGAAATAGCTCAACTGGAATTCCATCACCTCCACTAGCATTGTTCATAGTGATGCTTCCTAAGGCCCACTTGACTTCGCATTCTAGGATGTCTGTCTCTAGGTGAGTGATCACACCATTGTGGTTATCTGTGTCATGAAGATCTTTTTTGTATAGTTCTCCTGTATATTGTTGTCACCTCTTCTTAATATCTTCTGCTTTTGTTGCTGCTGCTGCTGCTAAGTCAGTTCAGTTGTGTCCGACTCTGTGCGACCCCATAGACGGCAGCCTACCAGGCTCCCCATCCCTGGGATTCTCCAGTCAAGAATACTGGAGTGGGTTGCCATTTCCTTCTCCAATGCATGAAAGCGAAAAGTGAAAGTGAAGTCACTCAGTCGTGTCCAACCCTTAGCGACCCCAAGGACTACAGCCTTCCAGGCTCCTCCGCCCATGGGATTTTCCAGGCAAGAGTACTGGAGTGGGGTGCCATTGCCTTCTCCATCTGCTTTTGTTAGGTCCATACAATTTCTGTCCTTTAATGTGCCCATCTATAAATGAAATGTTCCTTTGGTATCTGTAATTTTCTTGAAGAGACCTCTAGTCTTTCCCATTCTATTGTTTGCCTCTATTTCTTTGCATTGATCGCTGAGGAAGGCTTACTTACTTCTCCTTGCTATTCTTTGGAACTCTGCATTCAAATGAGTATATCTTTCCTTTTCTCCTTTACCTTTAGCTTCTTTTCTTTTCTCAGCAATTTGCAAGGGCTCCTCAGACAACCATTTTTGTTTTTTGAATTCCTTTCTCTTGGGGATGGTCTTGATTCCTGCCTCCTGTACAATGTCACAAACCTCCATCCATAGTTCTTCAGGCACTTTGTCTATCAGATCTAATCTATTGAATATATTTGTCACTTCCACTGTATAATTATAAGGGATTTGAGTTAGGTCATACTTGAATGGTCTAGTGGTTTTCCTTTCTTTCTTCAATTTAAGTCTGAATTTGGCAATTAGGAGTTCATGATCTGAGCCACAGTCACCTCCCAGTCTTGTTTTTGCTGACTGTGTAGAGCTTCTCCATCTTTGGCTGCCAGGAATGTAATCAATCTGATTTTGGTGTTGACCATCTGGTGATGTCCATGTGTAGAGTCTTCTCTTGTGTTGTTGGAAGAGTGTTTGCTATGACCAGTGCATTCTCTTGGCAAAACTCTGTTAGACTTTGACCTGCTCCATTTTGTACTCCAAGGCCAAATTTGTCTGTTACTCCAGGTATCTCTTGACTTCCTACTTTTGCATTGCAGTCCCCTACAATGAAAAGGACATTTTGGGGGGGGGGGGCGGAATTAGTTCTAGAAGTTCTTGTAGGTATTCATAGAACCATTTATAACTTCAGCTTATTCAGCATTACTGGTTGGGGCATAGACTTGGATTACTATGATACTGAATGATTTGCCTTGGAAATGAACAGAGATCATTCTGTCATTTTTGAGATTGCATCCAAGTATTGCATTTTGAACTCTTTTGTTGACTATGAGGGCTACTCCATTTCTTCTAAGTAATGTATCTAATCAACAGATTTAAAAAGGGAAATCAGACGATCATTCCAACAGATGCATAACAGTTACTCAAGGTAAAAAAATTCTCAATACACTAGAAACAGAGAGCAATGTCCTCAACTTGATAAACCCCATCTACAAAAACCTACAGTTAATGTTATGCTCAATGGTGAGAAATTCAAAGCTTTCTCACTAAGTTCAAGTACAAGGCAAGGATGTTCCCTCTCATCAATCCTTTTAAACACTGTTCTAGAACCCTTGCTAATGCAATAAGGGGGAAAAGAGGAAATAAAAAGTATGAAGATTGGGAAGAAAGACATAAAACTGTCCCTGCCGCGTATTACATGATTGTCTACTTAGAAAATCTAGGGGAAAAAATCACCAAGAACTTCTGAAACTAATAAGTGATTAAAGCATGGTTGCAAGATACAAGTTAATACACAACACTAACTGCATTTCTATATAACAGCAATGAATTAAGTAATAATTATTAAGAATTTGAAATTAAAACCACAATACCATTTATATGAGCATCTCAAAAAGGTGAAATTCTTTAAATACAACTCTAACAAAATATGTACATGATCTATTGAGGAAAACTACACAACTCTGATGAACAAAATCAAAGAATGACTAAATAAGTGGAAAGATATTCCATGTTCTTGAATAGAAGACTCAATATTGTCAAGCAGTCAGTTCTTCAGTTTGAAGACTCCATGCAATTCCAATCAAAATCTTAGTGAGTTATTATATGAATATTGACAAACTGATTCTAAAGGCGAGGCAAAAGACCCAGAAGAGCCAACACAATATTGAAGGAAAAGAACAAAGTGAGGGAACTGAAGCTATCAAACTTCAAGACTTGTTATAATGCTACAGTTATCAAAGCAATGCGGGAGACCTGGGTTCAATCCCTGGGTTGGGAAGATCCCCTGGAGAAGGGAAAGGCTTCCCACTCCAGTATTCTGGCCTGGAGAATTCCATGGACTGTAAAGTCCATGGGATTGCAGAGTTAGAAACTACCGAGCGACTGTCACATGGTTATCAAGACAGTGTGGTCCTGGGGAAAAGTCAGACAAATAGATCATTGGAACAGAGTTAGACATGATCAACGAAATAAATACTAATCCAGATTTCATTAATATTAAAAACTTCAGCTCTGTAAAAGACCATGTGAAGAGAACTGGAAGACAAGCCACACTCTGGGAGAAAATGTTTGTAAAAAACACATCTGATAAAGGACTTACCCAAATATACAAAGAACTCTGGAAACTTGACACACAAAGCAGCAATCTGATTAAAAACTGGGACAAAGAACCTTAACAGATCCCTCACCAAAGAAGATCTATAGATGGCACATCAGCATATGAAAAAATACGTTCTGCATCATATAACACCAGGGATAAGGTGAAAATAATAATGAGATATACCACTACATGCCTATTAAAATAGCCAAATGTGGAATATTAACAATACTGAATGCTGACAAGGATGTGAATCAATATTAACTTATATTTTGTTGGTAGGAATGCAAAATGATAAAGCTACTGTCAAAGTCAGTCTGAGGGGTTCTCAAAACTAAACATACTCTTATACTATCCAGATATCTTGCTCCTTGGTATTTACCCGAAGGAGATGAAAACTTGTGTTCACACAAAAACCTGCATATGGATGTTTATGGCAGCTTGATTCACAATTGCCAAAGTTTGGAAGTAACCAAGATGCTCAGTAGGTGAATGGATAAACAAACCATGGTACATACAATGGAATATCATTCAGCACTGAAAGGAAATGAGCCCAGTTGGTAAGATAGAAACCTTAAATGCATGTTACTAAGTGCCAGAAGCCAATCTGAAAGGGCTACATACTGTTCGATTCTAGTTATATGATATTCTAGAACCTCATTGCATAATGATAGTGTATCTGAGTCCAACTATATGGCATTCTAGAAAGGGGAGAGCTACAGAGATGATAAAATAACAGAGTTTTCTGGGGATGGAGTGGAGGTAGGATGAACAGGCAGAACATAGAGGCTCTTTAAGTGGAAATATTTTGCATGTTGTTATAATTAATATGTGTCATTATACATGTGTCCAAACCCATAGAATGTACAACACCAAGAGTAAACTCTGAGGTAAGCTATGGGCTTTGGGTGGTTATGATGTGTCAATACAGATTCATTAGCTGTAACAGATGTACCACTTCTGTGATTGGTATTGATAGTTTCAGGAGGCTATCATGTGTGAGGGCAGTGGGCATATAACAAAGCTCTACCTTCCTCTCTATTTTGTTGTGAACCTAAAACTACTCTTAAAAATAGTGTATTTCTTAAATATACATTTTCTGTTTAATTACAGAATGTACATAGGTATATCTTACCAGTAATGAGAGTAGAAAATCCTACTGGTCATGCTTTTCCCATAAGTGATCATTGCTTGATGTATGTTAATGCTTTATATCTGTGGGTTTGTAAAAAGAATGGCGAAGTTTAATCTCTTTGTGGGCTTATCCAGTTTTTTTTTTTTTTTTTTTACTTTACAATACTATATTGGTTTAGCCATACATTGACATGAATCTGCCATGGGTGTATACGAGCTCCCAATCCTGAACCCCCTTCCCACCTCCCACCCCTTTACATGAGTTTTTAAGAACATATTTTAATAATTTCCAACCTTCTTTAATCTATCACACTCTGGTTTAATCTGTGAAATTACTAATCCACCACTTCCTTCTTCTTGCCAATGGTATATCATAGAGGAAATTGTGTTAACAGGTTTTAGAAGGTGCCTTGGAAAAAATATTTATAATTTCTGTGGAGATGTTTAAAGATACTTTGAGTTATCACAAATTTTAGGCTTAGAGATATTACTACTCTAATTGTTTATTTCTTCCAGGCTTACTGAGATATATTTGACATATAATACTGTGTAAATTAAGAATTGCAATGTGTTAGTGTACTTATATATTACAAAACAATTACCATGATACCAAAAGCTAGCACCTCTATCACATGACATCAGTACCATTTCTCTTTTGTTTTGAGAATATTCAAGATTTCCTTTTTAAGAAAATTTCAATATATAATACTGTTCACCATAATTACCATGTTGTGCATTCAGGTCAGTTCAGTTGCTCAGTCGTGTCCGACTCTTTGCGACCCCTATTCCAGTATTCTTGCCTGGAGAATCCAACGGACAGAGGAGTCTGGTGGGCTACAGTCCACGGGGCCACAAGCAGTTGGACACAACTAAAGCTACTAAGCACACATGCGTGCAATTTCTTTGTGAAAAGAAAAAAGTACTATAGCTTCCCTGGTGGCTCAGAGGTTAAAGCGTCTGCTTGCAATGTGGAAGACCTGGGTTTGATCCCTGGGTCGGGAAGATCCCCTGGAGAAGGAAATGGCAACCCACTCCAGTATTCGTGCCTGGAGAATCCCTGGACGGAGGAGCCTGGTGGGCTACAGTCCATGGGGTCGCAAAGAGTCGGACACAACTGAGCGACTTCACTTTCAAGTGACCTATCAAATATTACTCTAATAAAAAAGAGAAACGGGGATCAAGAAGGATATTTTTTCTTATACTTACTTATTTTTTCTTACATTTACTTTATTTTCCCAGATGTTTTTCCACTTGTGTATACACAGGGGACTCCTTAGATGTGAGTTTCAAATACAATTTGGATAATACTCTACAGTTTTATGGCACATTTTTATTTTAATTATTAATAAGTAAAATGTAATTTCATTTATTAATATATAAAATGTTGATTTCACATAAATAATTTCAACTACATAGCTACGTAATTGTCTATGCTTCTACTGAATTGATTATCATAATTTATGTAGTAATCCTCTACTTTTAAATATTTAAACTGCTTTCAATTTTTTCTATTAAACCATATTGTGTGGGGCATTGTAACTTTGTGTACTTGACTATATATCCTTAGAAAAATATTCAGAAATTGAATGACTTGGTCAGAGAACCTTTGAGGTTGTCATAAAAGTTCTTTGGAAATAACAAAAAGTGTCTAAAAAAACCATCTTTTGAATACTCTATTGTGGTTGTTTTGAATAATTTTAGGAAATCTTTTATTCATCTTTGGATTGCTATTGTATGTCTTACTAACAAATACTTCAAATACCATCTGTTTGGGTTTTCCCCAGACAGAGACTGCTTATGTGCAATCCACTTACTGAACTTCTTTCATATTTTTGACAGAAAAGCACAAAACTAATTTTTTTAACTTAAGGCATGGATTCAATCTGTTCAGAATCCAGGTGTTTAGCTGTGCCAAGAAAATGTATTATTTTATAGAGAATCTTTCATTTTCAATCAAAATTTTGAAACAAAATACTTAAACACATCCTGCCACTGGATCCAAATATCATTTGTGAAACAAGGTCCATTTTTCAGCAAGAATCCAATTTCAAGGTATGTTTGTGGAGCAAGAGACTTTCTCTCCTATATATTAGAGGCCTTCAAACACAAAGACACAACAAATTGAAAAAGAAGATGAAGAGAAGAGAAAAGATGATAAGGAGGAAGGGTCCACTTCACTAGGTAAAAGCAATGACAATTCTCAGTTGTATTCAAAATGTAATGTAACCAGTATGTTAATTGTTGAAACTTATTAGTAATTCTTTTTTATGAACAGTAATATAAATGCTTTTTAGATGGAAGACTGTTTAATCCATAACACAGTGGAATCTGTACATGTTATGAAAAATAGAAAATTACTCTTGCAATAATTAAATAACATAAAAGTAGTATGATGTTGGTTGAATTATTTTGTACTTACATTGAATATTGGTTAGTGAAAAAAGCCAAACCTTATCATCACATGTTTTATTTTTTTTACTTGATTGTGTTTCTCCAGGATCCAATAATTTATTGGAATATGACAATCATGGAGCTTCTCTACTATTTAAGGAATCATTATCATAAGACAGTACCACTTTAATTACAGATCCCTGGCCCAGAAATGGGGCTTGGAGCCTTTTGATTGTAGCATTAAGGAGAGAAATTACTTTAACCATCACTAAAGAAGATTTATCCCCTAAAAAGGAAAGCATACCAGGGAGAAAATGAGAAAGAGGTTCATAAATTTAACATGTAATATAACATTGCGTCCTAAAGCAAAGCCTTTACCTGCATCTTTAGATAATCCTTGTTGGATTCCCATGTGACATTTCTAGCGGGCTTGACAACTGTTGGAGAAAAATTGTTAACTCTGTATCCACCGTGTATCTACATACGTAGCAGCACAAGAACCCACGGCCTGACATCTCTAGTTGGTGTATCATTAACTTCTGCGATTTCCCTGGCGGTGCAGTTGGTAAGACTCTGCTTTGACTGCCTGGGCCATAGGTTCATTCCCTGGATGGGGAACTAAGATCCTGCAGCCAAAAAAACTACAAAACAAAACCCAACTTCTCCTTTCAGGTATACATGTCTAGAAAGTTCTGAAGGAAACTCCCCTGCCCCAAATGCCCACCAACCACTTTCCAAGGCCATCGAGAATCCTGGAGAAGGAAACAGCAACCCACTTCAGTATTTTTGCCTGGAAAAATTCCTGTAGTGAAAGTGAAAGCCGCTCAGTCATGTCCGACTCTTTGTGACCCCATGAACTGTACAGTCCATGGAATTCTCCAGGCCAGAATACTGGAGTGGGTAGCCTTTCCCTTCTCCAGGGGATCTTCCCAACCTAGGGATCACACCCAGGTCTCCCGCACTGCAGGTAGATTCTTTACCAGCTGAGCCACCAGAGAAGCCCAGGGTCCTGTTGATCCTACTTCTAACTGGGATGTTCTAGACTTGCTGTTCCTAAAACCCAGGTCATACCCACTTTCCTTTATTTCATTCTAGAGTCACTACCCCCTTGTTTTTACTGTTTCAGTGCCTGACATTGATGCAAGTGAGTTGAAAAGTTTTTTGTTTTTTGTTTTTTAATATATTATAGGAAAGGTGAGTGGCAGCTGCAGGTATTATGCTGACCTGTGCTGTCAATTTCTTCCCAAGTTCTTCTTACATGCAGTGGGAGATCCCATGGCCACAACAAGCCACAGCCTTTGGAATGGAAAGTCTTTACGATAGGACTGGCCATGGAGAAGAAAACCATGTCTTCCTATATGTAGTACATGTACTAGGTCACTTCAATCGTGTCCAACTCTTTGTGACCCCATGGATTGTAGCCCACCAGGCCCCTCTGACCATGGGATTCTCCAGGCAAGAATACCAAAGCGGGTTGCCATGCCCTCCTCCAGGGAATCTTCCTGACCCAAAGATCAAACCCACGTCTCTTACGTCTCCTGTATTGGCAGGTGTGTTCTTTACGACTAAGCTAGCGGGGAAGTCCTTAAGTTGGTATATAAATGGTGGGCTTCTCTATCAAGGCTGATCCTGATTTTCTCTATCCCTGCACTCTTCATTGCAGTTGAGAAGGCCCAGTGGTACAGAAAGCCTGTTATAAGTTTTTATGAAATATTGTGGTAGACATTGATTAGATTGTCATCCAGCACCCTTTCCCAGGGTTTGCCTCCCCACCACTCCATGCTTCTGGCCTACCACCGAGTGGTGCCTGCAAAGCCCTTCTGCTTGCTGGATATATCAATAGTTTATTGATCTTCATCTTTCCCTGATATTTTTGGAAATGAGATTGAAAGAGATAAAAAGATGTGTTGATTCACTGAGATATCCAGGAATATTTTTTGTTGTTGAAATAAGTTTAAATTAGTTTTCTGATATTTTCAGTCAAAAAAGTCCTAACTTTTAACTGATATGTACATACACACAAATACGCACACACATACACACACAATCATGCATGCATACACAGTTGGCTTTCTCCTCTAAGCTGTCTTATATCATATCCTCCCTGCCCTTGGTTCTAGTAAATGGATTTTGGTAACCAGGGAAACGGTCTTGATTCTCAGCCCTTGGGGATTAAGGAAATGTCTACAGTAAAGACAGGACTCAATGCCCTGCTCTTTGGATGAGCATACAATCACCACTCTCACCTCTCCCTTATATGTTTCTTCTCTTGCCTGCAAGACTTTGCCATCCTTCTGGTGGTGGGGCTTCCTTGGTAGCTCAGAGGGTAAAGATGTGCAATGTAGGAGAACCAGGTTGGATCCCAGGGTTGGGAAGTTATCCTGGAGAAGGAAACAGCAACCCACTTCAGTATTTTTGCCTGGAAAAATTCCATGAACAGAGGAGCCTGGTGGGCTACAGTCCATGGGGTCAGAGAGTTGGACAAGACTGAGTGACTAACACTTTCTTTCTGATGTTAGCTGAATTTCAGCCAGAAACTGAATTGACCATGCTTTCTTTGCTAGGTTTCAGATAAATCATTACAGATGAGCTAGATCCAGGGTCGGGAGCCATTTGATAGGCAGTTTCAAGCTCAGGAGAAACTATGATACTAACACCCTCAAAGACACTGGTTCAAATACCTGGTTCAGGTACTAGGTCAGAAGTGGGCTAGCCTTGGTTTCCCAGTCCTCATTGATCTGGAGGTAAGAGGACTATGAAGAAGAGAGTGTTCAAGAAAATCCTAACCCCAGCCAGGCAGCCAGCTGGAAACTTACCTGTAGTTGCTCAGCAACCTACCTGAGCATTCCTATTGTAATAACTATACTTAGAGTTCAGATAAACACGTCCCTTATGTAAGTGGCATATAGTTAGAAGGGATAGCTCTGAAGAATCAGGATTTAGACATGACTTTTTGCAATTCAACACTTCTTAAAGAAGGTACAGTCAACTCTAAGAGGACAATTCTCTTCTGTGAATTCTCATAATTCCTGGAGGTTTTTCCTCTTCCACAAACAGACTGAAATGAATGACAGGTTTTTCTCTTTCTAATGATGTAAAGTATTGCTAAGTTTGCATTTTGGTCTACAATTTGTAAATATCATCTAATAGGCTTCTTCTAAGAAGCATACTGAAAGGTTAAAGAAAATATTCAGAGTTTAATAATGATAGTCTTTGAAGACCTGGTATAATTTCAGTGTAATTTCATAACTGGGGAAGGACTCACCAGTAACAGTTATGTCCTAGGCTCCAAGTGGCACGTTGCCGTGAAACGCTGGAGGGTCAATGCCTTGACTGCATCTACAAACCCAAAAGTCATTTCATCCTGTAGTAATGGCTCTTGTCTGTATTTGCTCATCCTGTATTCCATGGGGATAGCCTAGTTGAAACTCTTAGATATCATGCCATAGTGGCTCCAGGTCCATTGTCCACATAAGATCTGTGCTACCTTGTGGGTAACATGAGTTACAACCTGAAAGTTCTCTCCCGATTTTAACAAGATGTGGGTTCTTGCAAAGTGAAGGGCTTTTGGCTCTTTGTGTGGCACCACCCCTACTTACAATGTCAGGAAGTTATCTTTAACTCCATGCATAAGATACTGGTATTTATAATACACTAAACCTGGTGACAAGTAGTTAATATTGTGAGAGTACAGTGTACTTCAATGCTTTCTCACTGTTTACTGCAGAAAGGACCCTGGGAGAATTTTTATTCAGTCTGTCCAAAGGACTACATGGGATAGCAGCTTGTCCTAGTGTTTCCGTGAGTTTGTTCTTGGGCCATTTACTACATTCTTTCCTCCATGAATGTATCTAATATCCCTGGTGCCCTCTCAGAAATACTGACAACATATCATATGTAATTTGTTTTGAATATTGTTCAAAAGACATTGTTATTGTTACTTATTTTACCCAGATAGCACTCATTCATTTAACAACTGGCTTGTAGCAAGAGTGGATACATGAACCCAAAGATTAAGGGAGAGTTCTACCTAAGGGTAGATATCACTGAATATGAGAACATTCAACTAAATTTACAGACACTCAAATAGATTGCCGTCATAAGATATTGCTAACCCTTTTCCTTCTCTTCTCCCTTTTATGAGGAAATGAGAGGGTAACAGGCAGGAAGGCTAGGGGTCTCCCAACGGAGGAAATAGGCTGCAAGTGTCAGACATTTTTTTATCTTTCTCTTAAGCGGCAGGAGGAAACAAACTACAAGTGTCAGATTTTTTCCACCTTCTCTATACAAAATTAGAAGAAGGTTTCTTTCAAAATTCTGTGTTCCACCTGAATTTAACTTTTCTCATACCTTGAGCTAACCAATGCATTTTTCTTGTGGAAATGTTTTTCTTAAGCTATGTTAATGAACTATGTACTTACCCTGCTGCTGCTGCTGCTGCTAAGTCACTTCAGTCGTGTCCGACTCTGTGTGACCCCATAGACGGCAGCCCACCAGGCTCCCCTGTCCCTGGGATTCTCCAGGCAAGAATACTGGAGTGGGTTGTACTTACCCTAGACTCTGTCTTTGGTTCACCTAAGATTCAGAACCAATAATGGCTCAAAAACCCAGTGTGTTTTACTCATGGAAATGTTCTCTTAAGCTATGTTAATGAGACTTCGAATTTGCTTGGAAATCTGCCTTTCTTCAAGATTCGTGTCAATGGTTTTATGGCCTGGGATGACTCAACTTGTGCCAGTGTTATCTCAAAATGCATGTTGTGGGTGAGGGGCCTGGTGCTACTCTCTGAGTTTTGAGACATTTCCTTTTAGCAGCCTGCCATTAGGTATATAACTTCTTGTTAAAAACTAGCAACAGGGCATTCTTTCTGCCCCCTTCTGATGTCTATGTCAGAAGATTTCTCTATCTCTTTTATACCTTAAAGAAACTTTATTACACAAAAGCTCTGAGCGAGCAAGCCTCGTCACTGGCCCAGGATTGAATCTCTCTCCTTCAGAGGCAAAGAATCCTGGTGTCTTTCATGGCTCAGCAACAACCTTTCAGAAACATCCCAAACTGAATGGATTGCCTCTTATCCAAAACCTCCTCCTCCTGAGTTTCTTTTGCCTGTGATTGACACCACTTTATAATGTAGTTGCCCCAGTAAGAAAGCTGGAAATAACCTCAATGTCCATTGACAGATGAATGGACAAAGATGTGGTGTGTGAATATACACATACACACACACACACACAAACACACACAATGGAACATGGCTCAACCATGAAAAATGAAAAAATACCATTTGCAGCAACATGGATAGACCTAGCAATTATCCTACTAAGTGAAGTTAAGTCAGGCAGAGAAAGACAAATACCACATGATATCGTTTATATGTGGACTTTGAAAAAAAAAACACAAATGAAATTATTTACAAAACAGAAATAGACCCATAGACATGGAAAACAAAATTATGGTTACCAAAGGGGAAGTTGTGGGGAGAAGGATAAGTTAGAAGTTTGGGATTAACATGTACACAGTACTATTTGGAAGGAATGATGCTAAAGCTGAAACTCCAGTACTTTGGCCACCTCATCCGAAGAGTTGACTCATTGGAAAAGACTTTGGTGATGGGAGGGATTGGGGGCGGGAGGAGAAGGGGACGACAGAGGATGAGATGGCTGGATGGCATCACTGACTCGATGGACGTGAATCTGAGTTGGTGATGGACAGGGAGGCCTGGCGTGCTGCGATTCATGGGGTCGCAAAGAGTCAGACCGACTGAGCGACTGAACTGAACTGCATGTATAAAATAGATAACCAACAAGGATCTACTGTATAGCACAGGGAACTACACTCAATGTTTTGTAATAACTTATAAGGGAAAAGCATATATATGTATATATATATGTGTGTGTGTGTGTGTGTGTGTATTGGAGAAGGAAATGGCAACCCACTCCAGTATTCTTATCTGGGAAATTCCATGGACAGGGGAGCCTGGTGGCATACAGTCCATGGAGTTGCAAAGTCAGACACGAGTTAGCAACTAAACAAAAGATGTATGTATGTGTGTGTATAAAGTGAAAGTGTTATTCACTCAGTCATGTTCAACTCCATGATTCCATGGACTGTGGCCTGCCAGGCTGCTCTGTCCATGGAATTCTTCAGGCAAGAGTACTGGAGTGGGTATTCCAGTCTCTTCTCCAGGGGATCTTCCCATCCCAGGGATCAAACCCAGGTCTCCTACATTGCAGGTGGATTCTTTACTGTCTGAGCCACCAGGGAAATCCCAGAATACTGAAGTGGTTAGCCATTCCCTTCTCCAGGGGATCTTCTGGACACAGCGATTGAACCAGGGTCTCCTGCATTGCAGGCAGATTCTTTACCATCTTAGGTACCAGGGAAGACCCAAGTATGTGTGTGTGTGCGTGTGTATTCACACATGTACCATATACCTGCAACTAACACAATGTTGTAAAACAATTATACTTCAGTTTGAAAAAAAAAAAAGGAAGCTGGGTGTCATCCCTGACTTAGCTCATTTACTTATACTTCTAGATCTCACTGGGTCACCGAGTTCTGCTAATTCAACCTGTTAACACCTCTCTCTGTATTCCTCTGTCCATCCAAAGGTCTTTCCTAGTTCAGCTTACCACCAATCCTTCCCTAGATTGTTGTAATAGCTTCCTGAAAGGTCTGAGCTTCCATTCCTGTCTCTCTCAACTTCTTTATTCACATTGCAGGTAGAGTGATATTTTAGAAGTGATACATGATTGCAAAACTCCTCTGCTGCATACTCTCCATTAGTTCTCTGTTGTGCTCGGATAAAAATCTAGAGGGCTTATGTGCATCACCTCTCTAGGCTCACCTGCCACCAGTCTCTACCTCTTCCTTCTTCAGCCATATAGATCCTCTTGAAGTGCCTTATGTGCCTCACTCTTCCTAATTTCTGGGCATTTGCATATGCTGACCTTTTTATTTACAATGATCTTCCCGTCCCCTGTCGCTCTAACCCACCTCCATACTTCATTGCTAAAGTCTCAGGCTTCAGAACCATCACTTCTTATCACAATAGCAGTAAAAATATCTATTAATCTTTTCTCAAGGAAACATATCTTGATTTGTACTTATATAAAGTTTCCTAGAATTTTAGGCAGGTGCAACATACCATTTTCTATGCCTGGTGATTACAAATCTATAACATTTCTTTGCAGTCACAGAATGTTTCCTCCATTCTAGGAAAGTGAGTTGAGGATCATGGAAACTAGAGCTCTTCTAAGACACTGGGTATTATTCCATAAACAGATGACTATTTACTTCAAATTAAGCTTTGTCTAATATTGCCTATAACAACATTCGTCCCTCTTCCAGGCTATCATTTGATGACAAAAATGACTTAATACATTACTATATGTCTTCCACCCAGTAAGTTATATAATAACTTAGCCCTCCAAGTAAACCTTTGACTCTTGGAATCTTAGCTTAGTTTTTCTGAGTCTTTGCAGATTGTTGTCCGGCTTTCTGAATGACATTCAATTCTGGTATTGCTTCCCCTACAGCTCTTATAAGATAAATTCGATAAATATATTTGATAAAATGTGCTATTTGTATTGTTCCACAGCCAGCTATGTGGACTGTCTCTGAGGCTCTGAAAATACAGTACCTGATGAAGAATATTCAAATCATGGGCACTTATTAGGGGTATAAATATTTTTATTTGCTTTCATGAGCAAAGACTTTAGAAACATATTATATACAATCATTAAATGTGGAAAGAAAATTTTGTTTCTTAGTAGGACTATTTAATCTTTCCACGTGCTAAGTAGAATTTTCATCTTCTAAAAAAATAAGAGTATGCTGGAAAGGCTCACTTTTAGCTCACTGTGTCTTAAAGGTTTTTGTTTTGGGTTTTGTTTTGTTTCCTACCTACTGCATTCCACAGGAAGAAACACATTCTACATTATGATCTGGTTAGTTAGATGGGTGATAGATAGAAGACAGGTAGATAGAACACACACACATGCTCACACAAACACACTCAAAACTTCCATGAAATAATATCCTTAGTTTATGTGGTTCACACTGACATCATGAAATTTGTCTTTCTGTCCAGCCCTATGCTATGCTGTTCTACAATATTCTGGTCACTTGCCATTAAGTTGATTCCATTATCTGCATTTGAGGTACAACACTGCAGTTTGAAAGCACTGGATTATAGTTTCTGGCAATAAGAAAACAAGGCAAGAAGATTGGATTAACTCTAGATTTTTACTTTCTAGAACATTTTCCCATCCTTTTTCCTTTGATTTCTAGGTGATCCTGGTGGGGCTCAATCCCACTGGCTTCCTCACCATTTCCAGCCTTCGAGGTAAGAAACTAAAGTTGGGCCTCAGTCAGTCAGTCAGTCCAGTCGCTCAGTTGTCTCCGATTCTTTGCCACCCCATGAATCGCCGTACACCAGGCCTCCCTGTCCATCACCAACTCCTGGAGTTCACTCAGACTCATGTCCATTGAGTCAGTGATGCCATCCAGCCATCTCATCCTCTGTTGTCCCCTTCTCTTCCTGCCCCCAATCCCTCCCAGCATCAGAGTCTTTTCCAATGAGTCAACTCTTCGCATCAGGTGGCCAAAGTACTGGAGTTTCAGCTTTAGCATCATTCCTTCCAAAGAAATCCCAGGGCTGATCTCCTTCAGAATGGATTGGTTAGATCTCCTTGCAGCCCAAGGGATTCTCAAGAGTATTCTCCAACACCATAGTTCAAAAGCATCAATTCATCAGCGCTCAGCCTTCTTCACAGTCC
>SJYX01022215.1:340991-401485 GCA_006410675.1 Oreotragus oreotragus
TCTGGTGATGTCCATGTGTAGAGTCTTCTCTTGTGTTGTTGGAAGAGGGTGTTTGCTATGACCAGTGCATTTTCTTGGCAAAATTCTTTTAGTCTTTGCCCTGCTTCATTCTGTGTTCCAAGGCCAAATTTGCCTGTTACTCCAGGTGTTGACTTCCTACTTTTGCATTCCAGTCCCCTATAATGAAAAGGACATCTTTTTTGGGTGTTAGTTCTAAAAGATCTTGTAGGTCTTCATAGAACCGTTCAACTTCAGCTTCTTCAGAGTTACAGTTTGGGGCATAGACTTGGATTACCATGATATTGAATGGTTTGCCTTGGAAACGAACAGAGATCATTCTGTCATTTTTGAGATTGCATCCAAGTACTGCATTTCAGACTCTTTTGTTGACCATGATGGCTACTGCATTTCTTCTGAGGGATTCCTGCCTGCAGTAGTAGACATAATGGTCATCTGAGTTAAATTCACCCATTCCAGTCCATTTTAGTTCACTGATTCCTAGAATGTCGACATTCAATCTTGCCATCTCTTTCTTGACCACTTCCAATTTGCCTTGATTCATGGACCTGACATTCCAGGTTCCTATGCAGTATTGCTCTTTACAGCATTAGACCTTACTTCTATCACCAGCCACATCCACAGCTGGGTATTGATTTTGCTTTGGCTCCATCCCTTTATTCTTTCTGGAGTTATTTCTCCACTGACCTCCAGTAGCGTGTTGGGCACCTACTGACCTGGGGAGTTCCTTTTTCAGTATCCTATCATTTTGCCTTTTCATACTGTTCATGGGGTTCTCAAGGCAAGAATACTGAAGTGGTTTGCCATTCCCTTCTCCAGTGGACCACATTCTGTCAGACCTCTCCACCATGACCTGCCTGTCTTGGGTTGCCCTACGGGCATGGCTTAGTTTCATTGAGTTAGACAAGGCTGTGGTCCTAGTGTGATTAGATTGACTAGTTTTCTGCGAGTATGGTGTCAGTGTGTCTGCCTTCTGATGCCCTCTTGCAACACCTACCATCTTACTTGGGTTTCTCTTACCTTGGGTGTGGGATATCTCTTCATGGCTGTTCCAGCAAAGCGCAGCCGCTGCTCCTTACCTTGGATGAAGGGTATCTCCTCACCACTGCCTTTCCTGACCTTCAGTGTGGGATAGCTCCTCTAGGCCCTCCTGCACCCACACAGCCAGTGCTCCTTCCTCCTGCACACAGTAATCCCTCCAGGTGAACAAGGATGATTAACCCAAGGCACACTGATCAAAACTTCTCTGCTGGAATGAGTGAGAATGTCCTCTTTCTGTTGGACTTGCCATGTTGTAAGGATGTGGGTGTGGGCAGTTTACAGCACTCTTCATCTTGCTGGAGAAAACCTGAGTGAATAATGAAGCCAAGCTCTACCAACAGAGGGCAAGAGGTAGAGAGAGCCCTGGGAGCAGTGTCTGAACCACTGGATCAAGATGTAAGGAATTCTGGTTTTATCTTGTATTTCTCAGGCGTAGGTGAAGTGAAGTGAAGTGGCTCGGTCGTGTCCGACTCTTTGCAACCCCATGGACTGTAGCTTACAAGGCTCCTCTGTCCATGGAATTTTCCAGGCAAGAGTACTGGAGTGGGTTGCCATTTCCTTCTCCAGGGGATCTTCCCAACGCAGGGATCAAACCCGGGTCTCCTGCATTGCACGCAGACAGTTTACCATCTGAGCCACGAGGAAGAAGATAGTACAATTTTCTTTATCTTTAAGCTATTTTGGATTGCATTTTCTTACCCATCAAGTGGAAGAGTTCTTACAAAAGGTAAACCAGATGGGCACAAAGGACTTGATATTTGTAGTGTGAGTGTAAAGATTTTGTGCATGCTGTGTCTACATGGAAACTATTAGTAGAGGGTATTTTCTACCTCCCTTCTTACATCCTTGGAGAAATGGGTTGTTCAGTAGCTTAGGTGGCAGGATAATCTATTTTAAGAGTATTTTAAGTGTTAATTCATATGTCTTTTCCTGCCACCAGTTCTTTACCCCTATCTTTTCTCCCACTCAGTTAGCTTGGCTTTCCTTATTCATTTCCTCAGAAAAGGCATGGCACAGCAGAAATATAAAGTTCTAGCTTTTAATTTTCAATTTCCTAGGCTTCAGGAGAGCATGAAGGAGGTGTGATGAATAAGATAAAAAGCTTACTAACTGTAAGACCAGTAAGGAATACCCAGGCTGAGGGTAGTGAGAAATGAGGAGGGCATGAGTGGGAGAAATTTGGGAGAGACCGTAGGAAAATCCACCCAGTTCTGTTCCAGCATCTGGGCCCACAAGCAGGGCTCACCTGGGAGACTTCCTGCTCCATTTTGGTGAGGATGATGTGATCCCTGTGCTGAGGAGTTGTGTTAGGCATTCTTGACTAATGAGACAGCAGAAGAGACACAGATGTCTAGAAAAGTCTTTTGGACTCTGTGGGAGAGGGAGGGGGTGGGATGATTTGGAAGAATGGCATTGAAACATGTATAATATCATATATGAAATGAATCACCAGTCCAGGTTTGATGCAGGATACAGGATGCTTGGGGCTGGTGTACTGGGATGACCCAGAGGGATGGTATCGGGAGGGAGGAGGGAGGGGGATTCAGGAGTGGGAACACGTGTACACCCGTGGTGGATTCATGTTGATGTATGCCCAAACCAATACAATATTGTAAAGTAATTAGCCTCCAATTTAAATAAATAAATTTAAATTAAAAAAAAAAGAATGACTAACAAAACAGAGGCTCTGTGAGCATCTCCCTTTCACTGCTATCACCACATGATCTGCTGAGTATCTGCTAGAAAGACTGCCTCTTTAGGTTCCCATGTATCCATCTCATTAATCATGGGTAGACAACCCCAAGTAGGACACACAAAAGCCCCCTTGAAGTGGAGTGTGAGGGGCTTGGATGCATAGAGAACTATCAGAGGAGAAAGAGAAGCTCACTGTATCTGAACTCAGATGAAGCAAATTACTGCCAGCCTGAAATCTCTCCAGAGTTAGGCAGTAATAAAAACAAATCCAGATCACCAAAAAGCACATGAAAAGATGCTGAACATCACTAGTTATTAGAGAAATGTAGATCAAAACTACAATGATGTATCGCCTCACACTGTACAGAATGATCATCATCAGAAATACAGAGTGTAACCAATGCTGGAGATGGGGTGTGGAGAAGAGGGAACCCTCCTATACTGTTAGTGGGAAAGTAGTTTGGTACAGCCACTATAGAGAATAGTAAGGAGGTTCCTAAAAACAAAAAATAGAAATACCATATGATGTAGCAATCCCATTTCTTTCATTTATCCAGAGAAAACTAATTTGAAAAGATATATGCTCCCCAAAATCCACTGCAGTACTATTTGCAATAGCTAGGACATGGGTTTTCAACAGAGGGTGACAGTGCTAGTAACCTAAATGTCCATCAACAGATGAGAGGATAAAGATGTGGTATCTATGTATACAAGGGAATATCGTGAGTGTGAGTGTAAGTCACTCAGTCGTGTCCGGCTCTTTGCAACCTCATGGACTACACAGTCCATGGAATTCTCCAGGCCAGAATACTGGAGTGGGTAACCTTTCCCTTCTCCAGGGGATCTTCCCAACCCAAGGATTGAACCCAGGTCTCCCACATTGCAGGCAGATTCTTTACCAGCTGAGCCACAAGGGAAGCCCAAGGGAATATTACTCAGCCATATCATATTATCACTTCTATGTGGAATCTAAAAAAAAAAAAATGACATAATTGATCTTATTTACAAAACAGAAATAGACTCACAGATGTAGAAAACAAACTTATGGGAGGAAATAAGTGGAGGAATAAATTAGGAGTTTGGGAGTAACAAACTATATAGTTAACTATATAGTAACTACTATATAGTTAACAAGGACCTACTATATAGCACAGAGAATTCAGTACAATATTCTGTGATAACCTATAATAGGAAAAGAATCTGAAAAAGAATGAATGTATGTATAACTGAATAACAACTGAAACTAGCACATTGTAAATTGTCTGTATACTTGCATATGAAATAAAACTTATGTTAAAATCATTACCATGACCACCACACAGTTAAATCTAGAGTGTGTGTGTATGTATGTATATATAGTGTTGAAGAGGGATTCAAGCAATCTGCAGTTAATATTGTATATATTTTTCTTTCATGGGTTTTCAACAGAGGGTAACAGTGCTAGGCATTGGTAACACAGGGCTGACTACTACATGATCCCAACGCTGATGTTGCTATAGTGTAGGGAGTGGTGGGTACAGAAATGAATGTGTCTGATCCCATTCAAAGAACTGATGGAATGAAGGGTCTGTCTGAGTGGCCTCCCAAGACCTCTTCCCTTCTTTCACTTGACAATTCTTAATTTTTTGGTCAAAACTACCTGGCATTGTCACAATTTTCATTTCAGTTTAGCCATAAACATTCAGCCTGTGTAATTCAATGAAGGAGTTTTCCTATACTATTTCCTGAGGGGTAAAATCTGGCATTAATTACAGTTTAAAACATCCAGAGTAAACGATGTGCAAAAGGACCTCTGATAGATCACTTTCTGCACTTGTATTGATAAATTCTGATGGCAGTGAGGGGGCCATTTTCCATCCACTTCCATCCTTATGCTTTCCACGGGGTCTGGCTGCTAATCACCACCTTGCAAACAGGATGGCCTTCTTCAGTACAGTTTCCACTCCAGTGCTGTATCAATTTTTTCCTTTTCATAGAAATAGCCTGCCCTTCCTATTTCCTTTCTTCCTCCCCAAACCCCTTTAGTAATTGAGGCTCACCCAGAGCCTGGCACCCTTGGGCAGCCCTTGATTAAGAGGCCACTGAGTGGCCTCATCCCATGTCAGATCGTGGTCTCTGCAGGTCAGCTCCATGCCGTTAAGTGGTGCTTGAAAGAGACGGCTTAAGTACCTGGCTTTGTGGTGGGTTTTTCCCCCCCCTACTGCTTCCTCTCATGAGCCTTTCTAAAGAAATACATTTTGAGCTAAGAGCCTCTTCCAGGGTAGAGAGTATATCTGTTGGTTTCAAGGAATTAAAAACCAGGCCACCCCCCCATCCCCACCCCATCCATCAGGATAATTAAGATGAAGCCAAGCAGCTCTCATGGAAGAGGAGGCTGCCTCTGGTAAGGAAATAAACCAGGAGAGAAGAATTTTCCAGAAATGGTAGGCATATGTTTTTGAAAAG
Organism: Oreotragus oreotragus; assembly: GCA_006410675.1. Lineage (NCBI taxonomy): Eukaryota > Metazoa > Chordata > Mammalia > Artiodactyla > Bovidae > Oreotragus > Oreotragus oreotragus. The sequence goes on from SJYX01022215.1 coordinate 346,191, forward strand.
ATGTGGCATTCCAGAGACACACACTTGGAGCAGAATGTTCTAACTGGGTGGCTACGATACAGAATAAGTTAACAATTGAACTAAACACATCTTACGAACAGGCAAAGCACTTTCTTGAACAGTGTTTTTTCTACATTTCCTTCATTCTGGAGACTTATAAAAGGTATTTTGATGGATCAGAAGCCTTTTATGAACCTCTAACCCAGAGTTAGAAAAACTGTAATCACTGCATGCTGACATTTCATAATAAGCACATCTCACCCCTCTAGGCTCCCAGCCCCCAGATGAACTCCAAAGAATACAAACCAAAAATCAGGAACTACATGCACTAAAAATTATGACCAAAGTTTAACATAACCCTGCCACATTTTGGCAAAGATTATCTTGTTGGTTTAGGGATTAGATATTCAACTGAAGTACCATTGTTGATTAATTTACAGAAACACTCAATGTGTGCTTAAGATAATAAGAGTAAAATTATTCATGCTCTTCACATATATGGCAGGAATTTCATCACTTTGATATGTTCCAAGGTTGACAATAGAGAGAAATTTCAGATGGGAAGGACTGGCTGCCAGACCCTGGCTGTGTCCCTTGGCTGAGGATTTTTCTACATTAATGTAGATAGTTTGTGACTTTATTTTTTTTTATTTAAATGACTTCCAGCAAGAAAGGTTTACCTCTGACTAAGGCTCAGTTTCTAATTTCTTGTTCTGGAATATTTTCTGAGTATGATGGACGCATAGGAAATTTTCCTCCTCTAGAGGAAAACATACCTCTGAACAGTAAGACATAGTCTTACTTTATCTCCATAAGGTATCATATTAGAACAAAATAATCTGATATCACACAAGATAGAGTGTGTGGTCTTTCCTTACATTATCTCCTGTAATTGATCACCTATAAGAAACAGAATTATAATTCACACAAGTGTATTCCATTCGCATATAGTTGCTTATTAAATTCTCTCAACATACTGGCCAGTTAATCATGCTCATACCCCTTCCCTACTCAAAATATTCTAGTAACTCCCCTTAAACTACAAGATAAAGTCTTTAGTTTGACATTCAGCATCCTTCAAGAAGTAGATTGAGAAATAAAGAAAGTTGAACAGCCCTCCAATGTTTCATTTGTGGCCAGTCCCTGGGTCTGGAAGATCCCCTGGAGTAGGAAATGACATTCTACTCCAGTATTCTTACCTAGAAAATTCCGTGGACAGAGAAGCCTGGCAGACTACAGTCCATGGGGTCCCAACGAGTCAGACACAACTGAGCATGCACACAGCACAAGCCGCATGGCAGGCCGGATCTTAGTTCCCCATCCAGGGATAGAATCCACGCCCCTGCACTGGAAGTGCACAGTCCTAACCAGTGGACCTCCATGCAATTCATGGCCAGTTCTCTTCTAGATGGTAGTCCTTTTCAAGTGCGTGATTGCATTCTAATCCTGCTTCTGCTGTTTTCCATCCTTGAGACTCAGAGAAACAACTTAGTGTTTCTGTGCAGGAAACTGGGTTTCAGAAGCATTAACTGGATGGAAAATGGTAGAGATGGGGTGGGAACCCAGTCTGATTCCAGAGCTGAGCTCCTATGAGTTTGCATGGGTCCGGTCACTGATGCTTCCAGTGAAAGGGCCGTAGTGAAAGCTCAGTACAATTCATTGATTATAAGTCCAGCCACATGGCCACAGAGCTGGCAACACCTCTGGTGATTAGCATTTCATATATCTTGAACTGATGATTAAATTTAATGACTTCCATTCTCAGATGAGGAAATTGAAACTCAGGGACACTAAATGGCCTTCAGAGTTCTAGGAGGAGAAAGTGGCAAAGTCAGGATTAGAATCCAAGTCCTTTGACTATTATTCTGGTGTTCTTTCTATGCCACTTGCTAAGCCTATATTTAAAATTTAGAGTTAGGTAGATCCCAGGGATGGAGGAGCCTAGTGGGCTGCCGTCTATGGGGTCGCACAGAGACGGACATGACTGAAGCGACTTAGCAGCAGCAGCAGATGTATAATTGAAAATAAAAGAATAAATATTTAAGCTTTCTAAGAGAAGAGGTTCTTAGAGGAATTTTCACCTTATTCCTTCCCTGGTAGGACTGACAAAATAGCTATCATTTTAAAAGTAACCCATGATTGTACTTCTAAATCAGAATTTTAAAGTAAAATCTATGCTTCCCTGTAGGTGTGTAAAACCAGATTTTAGCAGGTAGGCTTAGTGGTGATGGAAGCATATTTATGATAAATAGAAAGGAAATCTATTTTTATTGACTCAATCCTTAGGATATCAGAAGGAAAGTATATGTGTGTGGTTATGTCTTATTCTCCTAACCATTTCTTCCCTTCAAAGCTCAGGTCATCCTATTTGAAAATATTTGGGGGAACAGGACAGATTCTAGCATTTACAGATTTCTTAGCCTTTGACATGAATAGAATAAAGGCACAACCTAAAAAAGTCAAATGTGGCCTTGGAAAAAGCAAATGTATTTGTTAGGTTTTCTGTTCACTCTTTTTAGAAAATATTATCCATCTAACATTGAAAGTAAATATAGCTTTAAGCTAAAAAAAGAAAGAAAAGAATGTTTCACTCCCTAGAGTTGAAACAGCCTATTAAAAGCTTGAGAATAAAACTTCCTTCCCTATCCATGTTTTTCTTTTCTATTAAGCAAATATTGATTTCTCCTCCCCCGCTTTTAATACAAGAGGCCAAATGACCATAGATGGCCCTTCTGGTCTGTTCCCTTCTTTGTGTGCTGAGGACTGACAAGGCTGTGTTTATGACTGCCCACTGCTTGGGCAGCCGACAGGGGGTGCTCACTGCATATCTGGATGAAGGTAAAAAAGATTTGATTCAAAACGATCTTCAGTTTTATTTTTTTATACTTCCAGTGCAAAAGTAAAGACTACTGTTCTCACACACAAAGGTTTTGCAAATATTTTCAGAAACAAAGTGAGACAAATCACTGGTCAGTGAAGGGGCATTAGGAGAGCCAGTATTTACACAGGAAGTGGGGATTGAGGGAGGTACCGAAGGATTTGGGTCCCTGAAGGATTTTGGGTCGTTGATCAATAACACTTGAGTTTTCTTGGCTATAATGACTACATTTATTGGATAATTTATCATCTTCTTACTCTGTGTTCATTGAAACAGAGTGAGTAGTTAGAAAACATGTTCTAATTTTGCTTTTCCCCCGTTGCTCCTAGCACATCACTTGGTCTTAGCCTTGCCTCGTAAAGAATAGCAGAAGGAGATGGTGGCTTCCTACAGATAGTTTCTCATATGAACGAACTTCTTGGTGTTTGAATGACATATGAAAATAAAGACATTTTGGCATACAAAATTTGAGGGTAACTGTATATTGTAAAATGAAAGAAAAAAACTGCAGCAGTGTTAGGATTTGTAGTAGTTCTTACCTATTGAGATTCAGATTCAATTTAAATGCATAAAAATTCCTAAAAATAAAAACACACGTACACATATCCAACTATTGTATGATTGGAATGTTTCAATGATCAAGCTTAAATTTGGAAGCAGATTACAAAGAAGCTGCTCGAACACCAGACAAATGCTGAGAGGAACAAGTTATTTAGAATCATTTGCCTCTGAAGACAGATGGAGGTCAGAAGTAAGCAGCTCTCAGAAGAAATAAGTAGCAAGCCTTCTACAAATTATAGGATATATCATCAGGAAACATCAAAAGTCACAGGGACTTACTGAGATACTTACATAATTGTTATTGCTGACTTTTGGTCAGACTGGTAAATAATGTTTTCTTTAGAATTAGTAAAGCTTTATTTTGATTTACCAAGACTTCAGAAAGAGTGATGGCCTTGTTCATTATTCAACAAAAACCACAAGTAAAAATGTACATCTTAGAAATGTACTTTGTTTTCTCTTTCTGGAGCCCAAACAACTTCTAGCTAAAAGACATATTTTTGATTAAGATAATATTTTTCCCTAATCAATATTTCTTACCTCTGGGTTATTACTTCCTTGAAGGCTTCTCTACCTTTTTTTCTTTCTAAATTAGCCCATGTAGTTTATGAGAAATCATCAGCCCTGCCATATACTGCCGTTTACATTAAATCTTTCCCTTAATATTTACTGCTGGGTGACACGGCTTGTCTCTATCCTTTATGGTTTGGCATCAAATCCTGAAATGTGTATTTTGTACTTAATTGGAATGGGGATAGGAGGGCAGGACCGGAATTAACCATTAATGAAATAAGACTCCTCTCGACCAACATTCACCAGTTTCTAAGCTGGTTGGTAAAAATGCCTGAAGGTTCCTGGTTTTGAAGCCATTTTCAGGGTGATGCGCTTGCTTTGTTCATGTGCCTAGAATCATGTACTATCAGATCTGTGTCAAACTGCTAAAAAAGTAGGCACTTACTCTGGATTTCTGTCCCTGTCCCATTGCAGACTGGTGACAGTGGTTGGGGACCAGCGCTGGTCTGCGCACCACACTTTGAGAGCGCTGGCCTGAATGTGAGAAGGGAAATGGGACTTGCCCTCCCTTGATATTGTCGGCCCCCTGCTACCCTCTGTTGCCCTTTGTTCCACCAAACACTCAGTGGCTGACCATTGCCACCCCCTTCCCACCCCAACACGTGCACACGTGCACACACACAGACACCAACAAGTGGCTCAAGGTCTAAAATTAAGGCTAATATTATGTGTTGCCTTGACACCTGGTACACTTGAAGCACCTTAGAAGGCTTCACCACAGGCTCCCCAGCCCACTCTGCTTCCATGGATACAGTAACCTCCTAAAAAACTCTCCGTGTCAAAGGACAAGCTCTGTTCCTGCTTATTCTTTTGTGGTGGGTTTTACCTCTCTGACTGTGCATGGAATTATTCAAACAAGCCAATCACAGGCTCCCATGGGAACCAGGGGCACCTCACTCTCTTGATACTAAGATCGCCTTTCACAGCTGTTATGTTTTGTTTTCAGTACAAAGTGAGATTTATTTGCTAATTATCCCAGTATGCCTCTGTTCATGCCCCAGTTCACCTTCTAGGTTGTCCACACTGTCCCTGAGTACGAATCCCAAGTGACCCTATGCGGAGTGTGATGTTGTCTGATTGTGAGTTTATGTAACAAACTGATCTCATCTGTCCAGTGTTGGTATCATGGGCTCAACCAACCTCCCAATCGTAAGACTGGGGATCCCTCCTTCACCAGTGAGGTGAATTGGAGGAAATCAAAACATACACAAACCCCGTGTACACGTACGCACCCAATACAGAGCTCCTGAGAAGGAAGAAGTTTACTCCAAGCAGAATTTCTTAGGACAGTGCCTTCAGTGATAGTCCTGTCCCTGGACTATTGTTCTAAACTAGGGTTTGCACTTTAAAATGAGGACGAAAGAATTAGAAAGAGGAAGATGTGGATACCCAGGTTTGGAATCCAAAGATCTAAGATGAAAACAAATAGCATCAAGAACTCCCCGGCTTTAAAAAGGTGTATCCCTTCCCATTCCTTCCATGACATCATTGTGTGGTCCAACGCAGTATTGGATGTATTTTTGTAAAATACTGTATGTATATTTTTAAAGGGGGGAGCATCTTAACATGATGGCTAGGGAACAACCACTGACTAATCAGTGCCACCATGTTGGCCCACTGAATTACCCATAGGATCAAGCCAAAAAATAAAAGAAGTAACGTTACAATTGCATAGATTCAAGGAATGGCTAGTGTCCTGGCAGACAGAGAGGCTATGATGATTTTGGTAAGAGAAGTCAGGAAATGCTCCCCTGTCTCTCCCATTGTCTTTGGCCTCATTTGCTCTCCATGTATACGATTAAATTTTTAAAATTTTGGCAAAATATGTATAATATAAAATAAACCATCTTTCAAAGTAGTATGTATTGGGTACATTAAGTTTAGTTCAGTTCAATTGCTCAGTCATATCCAACTCTTTGTGACCCCATGAATCGCAGCATGCCAGGCCTCCCTGTCCATCACCTTTTTAAATACTGATTATGTATAAATTTTCATTGAACAGCTATATCATTTTCATGGATTTTTGAAACTTTTCATAATTAAATGGTGAAAAAAACCAAATAGACCAAAGGAATATCAAACAGAATTTAATAAGTAGATTTTTGCTTAAGAGGATTTTTCTAGAAGGATTTTCTTTTCCAAAAGGTAAAACTGAATGGAAAGATATGTCTTTTATTCAGTACTATACTAAGTATTTGTTATACATTTAAAAACCGATGTTTTCAAAATATAATTATTTTCATTAATTCAAACAGTTATTTACTAAAATATCTATTTGATGCCCCCAATGTATCATTAGTGTGTCTAGATGGTTTTTATATCAATTGCTTTAAAATAAAGACATTTGTGGGGGATTTCCTGGTGGCCCAGTGACTGGGACTCAGCATTTTCATGGCAATGGCCCAGGAACTAAGCCATTAAATCCCTGGTCCAAGAACTAGGATCCTGTAAGTGGTATGGTGTGACCAAAAGTAAATAAATAAAGACATTATTTTAAAATGAATTATCATGCACTAAAAATTATTGAGTTTTTAAAAATAAAATAGGTATTATTTCCTGAAATATTTATATGGAAATATGACAAAGTTTGGGGCTTCCCTGGTAGCTTAACTGGTAAAAGAATCTGCCTGCAATGCAGGAGACCCAGTTCGATTCCTGGGTTGGGAAGATCCACTGGAGAAGGGATAGGCCACCCACTTCAGTATTCTTGGGCTTTCCTTGTGGCTCATCTCCTCCTGCTCCCAATCCCTCCCAGCATCAGGGTCTTTTCCAATGAGTCAACTCTTCGCATGAGGTGGCCAAAGTACCTGTCTCTTATACACATCTAGATGTGTATAAGAGACAGCTTTGCTAACCATAAGATTATTTTCTAAGTTTGTGAACCTGTGTCTCTTTTATAAATAAATTCATTTGTATCATTTCTTTAGATTTCACATATGATTGATATCAGATGATATTGGTTGAAGAATCTCAGTTTCTGAAAAGTGAAGATATTCATTCATTCTTTGAGTGAAAAAGATGAGTTTTATTTTCACATATTATGTAATTTTAATATAATTTTCACTGACAGTTTAGATAAAGGTAGATTGAAAGTTAAAGTGGCTCAGTCTTGTTCGACTCTTTGTGACTCCATGGAGTTAAGTCCATGGAATTCTCTAGGCCAGAATACTAGAGTGGGTAGCCTTTCCCTTCTCCAGGGGATCTTGCCAAGCCAGGGATCAAACCCATGTCTCCTGCAATGCAGGCGGATTCTTTACCAGCTGAGCAACAAGGGAAGTCCAAGAATACTGGAGTAGGTAGCCTGTCCTTTCTCCAGGGGATCTTCCCAATCCAGGAATCAAACCAGGGTCTCCTACATTTCAAGTGGATTGTTTACAAACTGAGCTATCAGGGAAGCCCAAAGGCAAACTGGGCTTCCCTCGTGGCTCAGCTGGTAAAGAATCTGGCAAACTGTATGTTATCATACACTTCACTGTTACTGATATATGTCCATGGAATTCTCTAGGCCAGAATACTAGAGTGGGTAGCCTTTCCCTTCTCCAGGGGATCTTGCCAAGCCAGGGATCAAACCCATGTCTCCTGCAATGCAGGCGGATTCTTTACCAGCTGAGCAACAAGGGAAGTCCAAGAATACTGGAGTAGGTAGCCTGTCCTTTCTCCAGGGGATCTTCCCAATCCAGGAATCAAACCAGGGTCTCCTACATTTCAAGTGGATTGTTTACAAACTGAGCTATCAGGGAAGCCCAAAGGCAAACTGGGCTTCCCTCGTGGCTCAGCTGGTAAAGAATCTGGCAAACTGTATGTTATCATACACTTCACTGTTACTGATATAGATGTTAGCTTCTCATTTGAAGACATATTCCTGAAGTCAGGTTTTTATCTTATTCTATATATCCCCTACCATCAGTATTTATTTTTTAGAATATAGAAGGCATTCTGCAATTGTTTGATGAACAAACAATTCTGTCTTCCTATGTTATTATGGAAAGTATGGGGTACAATACTGGAAATAGAGAAGTAATTTTCAAGATAAATTTTAATAACTGACCAGACCTCTGGTATACATAACATTACTTTGAATGTTTCATTCCTAACAATATTTTTCATGCTATTTCTTTTCTAATGGTGTTTGTTAGTTTTTCTATATGTAGAATGAGAGAAATTCTTTCTTGCAATGGAATGAAGGCAGCAGTGCCTGAGGTATGTGCAATAGGAAGAAAAAAAATATATATTTTTAATCATGAATTGTAATGAATTATGTGGAATAAGCAAGCAGGAAAAATTAATTTTTGAAAACATTAAAGTAACTTAATTTACTTTAAAATGCAGATTTGGCATCAAATTTTGTATACTTTTATGTAAAATTTATAATTAAAAATTTACCAACTAGTATAAGAATATAAATTATACATTAATTTATTACTCAGAAATATAAAATAATGTTAATTTATTCTTATATTATATATGATAAAATACCTTACCACATAATCTGAGCTTTGTATAATTCGCTAATTTAAACCTTATTACAACTTATAAGCCATATTCTGAATTTTAGAAATAGTGTCATTAGCTTAAAGAGGCATCCTATTTGAACCATGATTTTTTTTTAAATCAAAATTTTAGAACAAATTTTACATTAAATTAACAATTAAAACACTGGCACTGGGAACTTCTTTTTAGCCAGAGTGAAGCTGAGTGTCAGAGCTTCCCACATGGCTTGAACCCAAGGCTTAGGTTTTAGCTTCCCCAAAAGCATTAACACTAATGCTACACACATGGCCACCCCAGCCAAATTCCAGGCTGTTTTAGAGTAGTGGATGGGGATGGGATGTGCACTTTGCCAGTTACTGTGGTCTACCTAGGAGTTCCTGGGAGCAGCCAGTACCTAACCTTGGATCGTATTAGTTAATTTGTGGTCTTAGTAAATGATATTTATTTTTTCATAATGGAGGTATTTAAATAACTTAACAAGTCAATCTGTATGAATATGGCCTAAACTATAAGTTCTAGTCTAAAATATATTGTTGTTTTCAGGGGAAGTTTTCCTATGGTATGCTCAAGAAGAAAAATAATCTATAAACATGAGAGTTGAATCAATTTAGTAAGTAGTAATAGATTTTTTTTAAGGGTTTTGTTTTGTTTTGTTTTGGCCACACTGCATGGCTGTGGGATCATAGCTCCCAACCACAGATTGAACCTGGGCCCTCAACAGTGCAAGTGTGGAGTTCTAACCACTGGAATGCAAGGGAATTCTCTTAGTACTAGATTTGAGAGAAGAGCACATATATATATATTTTTTAAATACTGATTATGTATAAATTTTCATTGAACAGCTATATCATTTTCATGGATTTTTGAAACTTTTCATAATTAAATGGTGAAAAAAACCAAATAGACCAAAGGAATATCAAACAGAATTTAATAAGTAGATTTTTGCTTAAGAGGATTTTTCTAGAAGGATTTTCTTTTCCAAAAGGTAAAACTGAATGGGGTCGCAAAGAGTTGGACATGACCAAGCGACTGAACTGAACTGATTATTTCTGTTAAAATACACAATTCTTAAACAGTCTGTGTGAGTGTTATATTTAGAATAAATTCATCAAATTGACTTTTCCTGAATAATGTACAGTAAAGATTAGTGAGAATGTGTCTTCAAAAATGACTTTATTTAATTAGTTTCTCAGATGATTTCTTTATGAGAGCAAAACTTCCAGGTATACTGAGGCTAAGTCACCCAGCATCATCTTATAGTCAGTTGGAATTACTTGGAAATTCACTACTTTATTCTGTCTTTTACTATCAAATTATGTGAGAATTTACTCTTATTCTTAATAAAGGTGACTTAAGATAGAATAATTGTTATTTAGAGGATCTCACACTCCTAATAAATTGATACCTCTTAATCTTTAGGATTATAATAATCAGTCTATTGTTATTTCAAATTAGTTTCAAACAACTGGACATTTTTTATTATTGAGGTAATTAGACAATTGAACTGGTGATTTTATCACATAATTTGTTGTATTCATAATAACTTTATATAATATAAAACTAAGTGTATACAGTTATGGAAACCACATATGTCTTTGTCTTCATTCACTAGAAATAATTTATTATGTTTCATTTTTAGGGATATTAAACATAGCTTTGGGAAAAGACATATTTTATCTAACACTAGGAGAATAATGGATCAGATCTTATCTGTATAACAAAAGCTGTATATAGCTGTTGTATTTCAAGATTCCTCAGAATGAATTCATAAACAACTGAGGTGAATATTTTTTCAGAGATTCATCAAAATTTAAGTTTCCATAGAGCTTCAGAAATAAACAATTGTGTTTTTGATATTATTGTTTATTTTGGTCTAATACTTGATTATTTATGGTAGAGAAATAGTATACAAGTGCCTCATTATTTTATGCACATATGTTTAAATTCCTTAAGGTTTACAAAAAAAACACGAGAGCACAAAGACATATACACAATCACAAACACCTAAGTCATTGATTTACTTAACAGGAACATGTATCCAAACTCCTGACTAAGCCAAAAAGGAAAAAAAAAAAAAAGGTGAAGTGGGGGGCAGTATCTCCTGGCCAAGCAGTAAGTGATTCAGGCATCACAATTAGTTTTACAAAGAATAAAAAGAAGAAACTCAATTTATTTTTTTTCCATGTTGAAAATAAGGAAGAAAATTCCTATTTTCTTAAGATTTTTCTTTTATATTGGAGTACAGTTGATTAGCAATATTGTATATAGAAAAGTGATTATGTTATTCTTTTCAAAATTTTTCCCTTTTAACTTATTACACAAATATTGAGCAGAGTTCCCTGGGCTATACAGTAGGTCCTTATTTTAAATATAGCTATTCTTTTTCAAAATGTTTCCCATTTAGGTTATTACATGAATATTGAGCAGAGTTCCCTGGGCTATATAGTAGGTCCTTATTTTAAATACAGTAGGGTGTATATGTCAATCCCAAGCTCCCAAATTTATCCCTGCCTCTCAAGCCCATGGGGCAGAAAGAGTAGGACACGACTTAGGGACTAAACCACCACTCATCTCTTTGCTAACCATAAGATTATTTTCTAAGTTTGTGAACCTGTGTCTCTTTTATAAATAAATTCATTTGTATCATTTCTTTAGATTTCACATATGATTGATATCAGATGATATTGGTTGAAGAATCTCAGTTTCTGAAAAGTGAAGATATTCATTCATTCTTTGAGTGAAAAAGATGAGTTTTATTTTCACATATTATGTAATTTTAATATAATTTTCACTGACAGTTTAGATAAAGGTAGATTGAAAGTTAAAGTGGCTCAGTCTTGTTCGACTCTTTGTGACTCCATGGAGTTAAGTCCATGGAATTCTCTAGGCCAGAATACTAGAGTGGGTAGCCTTTCCCTTCTCCAGGGGATCTTGCCAAGCCAGGGATCAAACCCATGTCTCCTGCAATGCAGGCGGATTCTTTACCAGCTGAGCAACAAGGGAAGTCCAAGAATACTGGAGTAGGTAGCCTGTCCTTTCTCCAGGGGATCTTCCCAATCCAGGAATCAAACCAGGGTCTCCTACATTTCAAGTGGATTGTTTACAAACTGAGCTATCAGGGAAGCCCAAAGGCAAACTGGGCTTCCCTCGTGGCTCAGCTGGTAAAGAATCTGGCAAACTGTATGTTATCATACACTTCACTGTTACTGATATACATGTTAGCTTCTCATTTGAAGATATATTCCTGAAGTCAGGTTTTTATCTTATTCTATATATCCCCTACCATCAGTATTTATTTTTTAGAATATAGAAGGCATTCTGCAATTGTTTGATGAACAATTCTGTCTTCCTATGTTATTATGGAAAGTATGGGGTACAATACTGGAAATAGAGAAGTAATTTTCAAGATAAATTTTAATAACTGACCAGACCTCTGGTATATATAACATTACTTTGAATGTTTCATTCCTAACAATATTTTTCATGCTATTTCTTTTCTAATGGTGTTTGTTAGTTTTTCTATATGTAGAATGAGAGAAATTCTTTCTTGCAATGGAATGAAGGCAGCAGTGCCTGAGGTATGTGCAATAGGAAGAAAAAAAATATATTTTTTAAATCATGAATTGTAATGAATTATGTGGAATAAGCAAGCAGGAAAAATTAATTTTTGAAAACATTAAAGTAACTTAATTTACTTTAAAATGCAGATTTGGCATCAAATTTTGTATACTTTTATGTAAAATTTATAATTAAAAATTTACCAACTAGTATAAGAATATAAATTATACATTAATTTATTACTCAGAAATATAAAATAATGTTAATTTATTCTTATATTATATATGATAAAATACCTTACCACATAATCTGAGCTTTGTATAATTCGCTAATTTAAACCTTATTACAACTTATAAGCCATATTCTGAATTTTAGAAATAGTGTCATTAGCTTAAAGAGGCATCCTATTTGAACCATGATTTTTTTTTAAATCAAAATTTTAGAACAAATTTTACATTAAATTAACAATTAAAACACTGGCACTGGGAACTTCTTTTTAGCCAGAGTGAAGCTGAGTGTCAGAGCTTCCCACATGGCTTGAACCCAAGGCTTAGGTTTTAGCTTCCCAAAAAGCATTAACACTAATGCTACACACATGGCCACCCCAGCCAAATTCCAGGCTGTTTTAGAGTAGTGGATGGGGATGGGATGTGCACTTTGCCAGTTACTGTGGTCTACCTAGGAGTTCCTGGGAGCAGCCAGTACCTAACCTTGGATCGTATTAGTTAATTTGTGGTCTTAGTAAATGATATTTATTTTTTCATAATGGAGGCATTTAAATAACTTAACAAGTCAATCTGTATGAATATGGCCTAAACTATAAGTTCTAGTCTAAAATATATTGTTGTTTTCAGGGGAAGTTTTCCTATGGTATGCTCAAGAAGAAAAATAATCTATAAACATGAGAGTTGAATCAATTTAGTAAGTAGTAATAGATTTTTTTTAAGGGTTTTGTTTTGTTTTGTTTTGGCCACACTGCATGGCTGTGGGATCATAGCTCCCAACCACAGATTGAACCTGGGCCCTCAACAGTGCAAGTGTGGAGTTCTAACCACTGGAATGCAAGGGAATTCTCTTAGTACTAGATTTGAGAGAAAAGCACATATATATATATTTTAAATACTGATTATGTATAAATTTTCATTGAACAGCTATATCATTTTCATGGATTTTTGAAACTTTTCATAATTAAATGGTGAAAAAAACCAAATAGACCAAAGGAATATCAAACAGAATTTAATAAGTAGATTTTTGCTTAAGAGGATTTTTCTAGAAGGATTTTCTTTTCCAAAAGGTAAAACTGAATGGAAAGATATGTCTTTTATTCAGTACTATACTAAGTATTTGTTATACATTTAAAAACCGATGCTTTCAAAATATAATTATTTTCATTAATTCAAACAGTTATTTACTAAAATATCTATTTGATGCCCCCAATGTATCATTAGTGTGTCTAGATGGTTTTTATATCAATTGCTTTAAAATAAAGACATTTGTGGGGGATTTCCTGGTGGCCCAGTGACTGGGACTCAGCATTTTCATGGCAATGGCCCAGGAACTAAGCCATTAAATCCCTGGTCCAAGAACTAGGATCCTGTAAGTGGTATGGTGTGACCAAAAGTAAATAAATAAAGACATTATTTTAAAATGAATTATCATGCACTAAAAATTATTGAGTTTTTAAAAATAAAATAGGTATTATTTCCTGAAATATTTATATGGAAATATGACAAAGTTTGGGGCTTCCCTGGTAGCTTAACTGGTAAAAGAATCTGCCTGCAATGCAGGAGACCCAGTTCGATTCCTGGGTTGGGAAGATCCACTGGAGAAGGGATAGGCCACCCACTTCAGTATTCTTGGGCTTTCCTTGTGGCTCATCTCCTCCTGCTCCCAATCCCTCCCAGCATCAGGGTCTTTTCCAATGAGTCAACTCTTCGCATGAGGTGGCCAAAGTACCTGTCTCTTATACACATCTAGATGTGTATAAGAGACAGCTTTGCTAACCATAAGATTATTTTCTAAGTTTGTGAACCTGTGTCTCTTTTATAAATAAATTCATTTGTATCATTTCTTTAGATTTCACATATGATTGATATCAGATGATATTGGTTGAAGAATCTCAGTTTCTGAAAAGTGAAGATATTCATTCATTCTTTGAGTGAAAAAGATGAGTTTTATTTTCACATATTATGTAATTTTAATATAATTTTCACTGACAGTTTAGATAAAGGTAGATTGAAAGTTAAAGTGGCTCAGTCTTGTTCGACTCTTTGTGACTCCATGGAGTTAAGTCCATGGAATTCTCTAGGCCAGAATACTAGAGTGGGTAGCCTTTCCCTTCTCCAGGGGATCTTGCCAAGCCAGGGATCAAACCCATGTCTCCTGCAATGCAGGCGGATTCTTTACCAGCTGAGCAACAAGGGAAGTCCAAGAATACTGGAGTAGGTAGCCTGTCCTTTCTCCAGGGGATCTTCCCAATCCAGGAATCAAACCAGGGTCTCCTACATTTCAAGTGGATTGTTTACAAACTGAGCTATCAGGGAAGCCCAAAGGCAAACTGGGCTTCCCTCGTGGCTCAGCTGGTAAAGAATCTGGCAAACTGTATGTTATCATACACTTCACTGTTACTGATATAGATGTTAGCTTCTCATTTGAAGACATATTCCTGAAGTCAGGTTTTTATCTTATTCTATATATCCCCTACCATCAGTATTTATTTTTTAGAATATAGAAGGCATTCTGCAATTGTTTGATGAACAAACAATTCTGTCTTCCTATGTTATTATGGAAAGTATGGGGTACAATACTGGAAATAGAGAAGTAATTTTCAAGATAAATTTTAATAACTGACCAGACCTCTGGTATACATAACATTACTTTGAATGTTTCATTCCTAACAATATTTTTCATGCTATTTCTTTTCTAATGGTGTTTGTTAGTTTTTCTATATGTAGAATGAGAGAAATTCTTTCTTGCAATGGAATGAAGGCAGCAGTGCCTGAGGTATGTGCAATAGGAAGAAAAAAAATATATATTTTTAATCATGAATTGTAATGAATTATGTGGAATAAGCAAGCAGGAAAAATTAATTTTTGAAAACATTAAAGTAACTTAATTTACTTTAAAATGCAGATTTGGCATCAAATTTTGTATACTTTTATGTAAAATTTATAATTAAAAATTTACCAACTAGTATAAGAATATAAATTATACATTAATTTATTACTCAGAAATATAAAATAATGTTAATTTATTCTTATATTATATATGATAAAATACCTTACCACATAATCTGAGCTTTGTATAATTCGCTAATTTAAACCTTATTACAACTTATAAGCCATATTCTGAATTTTAGAAATAGTGTCATTAGCTTAAAGAGGCATCCTATTTGAACCATGATTTTTTTTTAAATCAAAATTTTAGAACAAATTTTACATTAAATTAACAATTAAAACACTGGCACTGGGAACTTCTTTTTAGCCAGAGTGAAGCTGAGTGTCAGAGCTTCCCACATGGCTTGAACCCAAGGCTTAGGTTTTAGCTTCCCAAAAAGCATTAACACTAATGCTACACACATGGCCACCCCAGCCAAATTCCAGGCTGTTTTAGAGTAGTGGATGGGGATGGGATGTGCACTTTGCCAGTTACTGTGGTCTACCTAGGAGTTCCTGGGAGCAGCCAGTACCTAACCTTGGATCGTATTAGTTAATTTGTGGTCTTAGTAAATGATATTTATTTTTTCATAATGGAGGCATTTAAATAACTTAACAAGTCAATCTGTATGAATATGGCCTAAACTATAAGTTCTAGTCTAAAATATATTGTTGTTTTCAGGGGAAGTTTTCCTATGGTATGCTCAAGAAGAAAAATAATCTATAAACATGAGAGTTGAATCAATTTAGTAAGTAGTAATAGATTTTTTTTAAGGGTTTTGTTTTGTTTTGTTTTGGCCACACTGCATGGCTGTGGGATCATAGCTCCCAACCACAGATTGAACCTGGGCCCTCAACAGTGCAAGTGTGGAGTTCTAACCACTGGAATGCAAGGGAATTCTCTTAGTACTAGATTTGAGAGAAAAGCACATATATATATATTTTAAATACTGATTATGTATAAATTTTCATTGAACAGCTATATCATTTTCATGGATTTTTGAAACTTTTCATAATTAAATGGTGAAAAAAACCAAATAGACCAAAGGAATATCAAACAGAATTTAATAAGTAGATTTTTGCTTAAGAGGATTTTTCTAGAAGGATTTTCTTTTCCAAAAGGTAAAACTGAATGGAAAGATATGTCTTTTATTCAGTACTATACTAAGTATTTGTTATACATTTAAAAACCGATGTTTTCAAAATATAATTATTTTCATTAATTCAAACAGTTATTTACTAAAATATCTATTTGATGCCCCCAATGTATCATTAGTGTGTCTAGATGGTTTTTATATCAATTGCTTTAAAATAAAGACATTTGTGGGGGATTTCCTGGTGGCCCAGTGACTGGGACTCAGCATTTTCATGGCAATGGCCCAGGAACTAAGCCATTAAATCCCTGGTCCAAGAACTAGGATCCTGTAAGTGGTATGGTGTGACCAAAAGTAAATAAATAAAGACATTATTTTAAAATGAATTATCATGCACTAAAAATTATTGAGTTTTTAAAAATAAAATAGGTATTATTTCCTGAAATATTTATATGGAAATATGACAAAGTTTGGGGCTTCCCTGGTAGCTTAACTGGTAAAAGAATCTGCCTGCAATGCAGGAGACCCAGTTCGATTCCTGGGTTGGGAAGATCCACTGGAGAAGGGATAGGCCACCCACTTCAGTATTCTTGGGCTTTCCTTGTGGTTCATCTCCTCCTGCCCCCAATCCCTCCCAGCATCAGGGTCTTTTCCAGTGAGTCAACTCTTCGCATGAGGTGGCCAAAGTACTGGAGTTTCAGCTTTAGCATCATTCCTTTCAAAGAACACACAGGACTGATCTTTAGAATGGACTGGTTGGATCCTTTTGCAGTCCAAGAGACTCTCAAGCGTCTTCTCCAACACCACAGTTCAAAAGCATCAGTTCTTCGGTGCTCAGCTTTCTTCACAGTCCAACTTTCACAAGCAGCTTTATTGAGATACAAGTTACACACCACAAGAGGAACTCATCAAACATTAGACTTTGTAATGAGGTTCAGGGCTATTCTTATCAGTTACTTGAAGAAAGACTAGTCAGGCAAGTATGAAGAGTGGCAGAGAAATGTATGTTCAACTACCAACTATTCTACTTCTCTTACGTCTCATCCTTCATTGTTGTACAACAAATATATATTTCTGAAATTTCTATTCCAGTGTGACAAAGTTAAAAGCTTCACACACTTCCTAGGTACCTTATTACTAGAAATATTTTGGTTGTTGGCATAGCCTTTCTCCTTCTCCCTTTCCTATCCTACAGTCTCAAAGGAAACTTAAAATGTATTTTAGAAACATGTGACAAAGATATGAAATGAAATGGTGTATTGCAAATCAGGCAGAAATCAGCACACTGAAAATGAGATTCTAAGTCTTGATAATATGTGTAACTGCTGCTGCTAAGTCACTTCAGTCATGTCCGACTCTGTGCGACTCCATAGATGGCAGCCCACCAGGCTCCCCCGTCCCTGGGATTCTCCAGGCAAGGACACTGGAGTGGGTCGCCATTTCCTTCTCCAATACATGAAAGTGAAAAGAGAAAGTGAAGTTGTTCAGTCGTATCTGACTCTTAGCAACCCCATGGACTGCAGCCTACTAGGCTCCTCCATCTATGGGATTTTCCAGGCAAGAGTACTGCTGAATGTATTTCACCCTTTTAAGAATAATGGTGGGTTTATCTGACTCCCCAGCTGATTTTTCTTGTTTATAATGTCTCATTATTTTTTATCTATAACTATTACTTCTGATTCTTGATAATTGATAGCTAACTTTAAAGAATTTTGAAGATCCTAAATAATTCATTTAATCTCTTGTATTATTCTGAAATATTTTATTCTAGCCCATAGATAGTAACTAGTTAATGACATCATGAAAATGATTTATTTGTTTCAACGGTATCCTTAGAATGCTTTTTTTGTCATACCAAACTACTAACCTTAACCTCTCTGCCATATTTCCTTTGCTGATGAGCAATATCAATCCTGATATCTCATGAACTCATGACAAATACAGTTCTACAACACTTAATTTTATAGCATGTTTGTTCCAGATGAGGATAGAAAAGCATTTGCCAGAAAGAGACACTGTATCTATTTTCTCTTTACAAGTGACATTGTAAACCTGTTTGCAGACAGTTATGTGAAAATGTGAGGTTTTTTTCTCCACTCTAGTCTGCACATGTATTTAGTCGTGCAGTCATGTCTTTTTATGACCCCATGGATGATAGCCTGCCAGGCTCCTCTGTTCATGGGACTTTTCAGGCAAGAATACTGGAGTGGGCTGCCATTTCCTCTTCCAGAGGATCTTCCCAACCCAGGAATCAAATTGGTGTCTCATACGTCTTCAGCATTGCAAGTAGATTCTTTACCTACCACTGGGAGAGCCCACTCTTTGGTTTAGAAGACTATTAAAACCTAGATAGCATATTCAAAGGCAGAGACATTACTTTGCCGACTAAGGTCCATCTAGTCAAGACTATGGTTTTTCCTGTGGTCATGTGTGGATGTGAGAGTTGAACTGTGAAGGCTGAGCACTGAAGAAATGATGCTTTTGAACTGTGGTGTTGGAGAAGACTCTTGAGAGTCCCTTGGACTGCAAGGAGATCCAACCAATTCATTCTGAAGGAGATCAGCCCTGGGTGTTCTTTGGAAAGAATGATGCTAAATCTGAAACTCCAGTACTTTGGCCACCTCATGCGAAGAGTTGACTCATTGGAAAAGACTCTGATGCTGGGAGGGACTGGGAGCAGGAGGAGAAGGGGACGACCGAGGATGAGATGGCTGGATGGCATCACTGACTCATGGACGTGAGTCTGCCTGAACTCCGGGAGGTGGTGATGGACAGGGAGGCCTGGTGTGCTGGGATTCATGGGGTCGCAAAGAGTCAGACATGACTGAGTGACTGAACTGAACTGAAGACCACTAAAGATATTTTTTAATTTTAAGATATGCAAATCCATACAGGCAGAATCTCAGAACTGGAATCAATTAGTAAATTTCTCTCAGATATTAATTATAGCTTTACAGATTATTAGAGAGTAAGAGAGAGAGATTTGAGGTCTTGACATATTTATAAATTCAATCACTAAAACCAGAATGATGGGGGTCAGTATTTTTATTTTATCTTACCACAGGTGTCTAATGGCTATTGTAGGTTTTTCAGTTCTACCTCCTTACTAACTCCTCAACAACTCTGAGAATAATTTTCTCCTTCATATCCACATTGATATTGCCTTGGTTCAAGTTATCAGCATCTCTAATCTTGTTAGAAATGTACCATTACTGCCATTGCTGTCTCTAAATTCATACCTCCAGTTCATCCTCCCAACAATGCCAGAGGGGTCATTCTAAAAAATAAATGTGATCATAATATTTGTCTATTTGAAATTCTACAATAGACCACTATTGTCTAACATAAAGTTCAAACAGTTCAGCTTGGCACACAAATATCTCCCTAATCTGGTCCCTAGAAATCACTATAACCTCTCTCCAACTTGGCTTTCTCTATATTTCTAGAATGAAAAATTACTTACTGAAATTACCGAATATTATGCATTTTTAGGAAATATTAAGCTTTGTGTATGTTTGATCTGGGCTTCCCTGGTGGCTAGTGGTAAAGAATGACCTGCCAGTGCAGGAGACATAAGAGATGTGGGTTTGATCCCTGGGTCAGGAAGATACCTTGGAGGAGGGAATGAAAACCCACCCCAGTATTCTTGCCTCAAGAATCCCATGGACAGGGGAGCCTGGAAGGTCCTCTGGGTCACAAAGAATCAGACATGACTGAAGCAACTTAGCATTCACACATGCTTTTCTACAAGTTCTCATCATATTTTCTCAAGAAAAATACCTAATATCATGTGATATAAATTTTGCACATCTCATCTCTAATGCTTAGTGGCCACCATTTATTTTAAAAATGAATAATTGACATTAATTTTCCACATTGTATGCGATGTGGGCAACATTAATGTGTTCAGCATTTAATAACATTTTATTCCTTTTTCTTCCAGGAGACAATATTTTTCCTATAGGCAGTTCTGTCTTGTTTTCTGCATTTCTAAACACAAAATGTCTAACTAACATGGAGGTGTTCCTGGAGAATGTTTTCATAACATTTTATTCACTTCTTCCTCCATCTATGTCTTCTTAAGAAGTAGACAAATAACTGCCTATAGCAATGAATAATTAAATGTTGAAATAACCTTTCTTTACCTAAAGGGACATGCTTTTCCTCATGTCTTTTTTCACTGAATTCATCTATAAAATCTTTTCAAATTCTCCAGTCTTTAGTACTATTTTTTGTCCATCAGCATTTTAAAAATAAGCAACTCAGTAATGATGGATGAACTAATATTAAACTAATCTTCCCACAGATAAGAGCTATAATGTCTGAATTTAAAATATACATATATATGAATACCTACATATGAGAAAATATGTATGTATATGAGTGAGAAAAAATATATGAAAGTACTTTGAGAGAGAAAAAAGACAGATGATCCTTAAAAGAATGGGGTTGCAATAAGTGTGATGATCATGCGTGCTGACTTTTCCCTGCAGGCACTCTCTAGGATTCACACAAGATGTCTGGAACTCAAACAGGAGTCTGCAGCCTTACCATCCTGAGGACCTGGAGGACAAAGTTAACACAATCCCCTGGATTGTGAAATGTAGGTAATAAATACACTTAAAGGAGGGAATTGTAGAGAGATGCTCCAAAATCTGTGTAAACTTGCTTTAGATCATGCTGAACTATACAGAAGTGTGGGAGATCCCAGAGGACCCACTGGCAGAGAACAATAGCAAAAAGCTGAAAAAATTAAGCAGAATCCATAATTTCTACAATCAAGCATCTACACCGTCCAGAATACAATCAAAATTTGCTCTACTTGTGAAGAAACAGGAAAGTGTGACCAATAATCAAAAGTAAAAGAAGTGACTCTGAAAACAAGAGTTTGAAATTTATAGAGAATTTAACGTTTATTTTAAATTTGAAGAGTTCAATGAAAACTATAGTCACTCTAACTAAATGTGAGTTAATCACAACTGCAGAATGAATGTAATGAAAAGAAGCAAATTGAAATTCAAGAATTTGGAAGTAAAATATCAAAATGGATGGGCCTAACACCCTACTGTAGACTAGGAAAAATCAACTGTATATTTTAGTCCCAGACAGAACACTATAAGATTTAAAAGTTGGAAATATAGATTAAAAAATAGTTTTAAAAATGAATATATTCTCAGCTTCCTGTGGTAAAACAGTCAGCATGTACACAACTGGAGTCTAGGGGAAGATGGGAGACATGAAGGTGGAAAAAAGATGGAAGATTAATGGATTCAAATTTCCCAAATATGGTGAGAACTATATAATTACTGATCAAAGTTCTGTGAACCCTAATCAAGGTAAAACAAAGAAAATCACATCCAGAAACATCTTAGTCAAACTGCTCAAAAATCAAGACAAACAAATGATTTGGAAAACAAAAGAACAAATTACTACAGGAGAACAATTGTATAGTATATGAATGACAATTGGTTTTTCATTAAAAAAGGAAACCAGAGGTCAATCAACATCTTTAAAGTATTTTTCAAAATATTCCACAAAACTGTCAACTAAGAAGTCTACATCATATTAAAAGGCAAACACAACCCATGGTAACCTCTGATTACTAAATCCTTGTATAATCCCTTTTTGAGTGTTGGGAGAAACTGTGCCTTGTTTAAGCAATTTTATCCATGGTTTTCAAACTAAGAGAAATAAAGCATATATAAATGAAGTTACATGATTTTTATAGCAGCTTTATTCATAAAATCCCCAAACTGGAAGCAAAAAAAAAAAAATCTATTAACAGGTGAGAGAAATAAAAAATTATGTTTTTATTCCCACAATGTAATGCTGCTTAGCATTGCAAAGTGACATAGAAAAGACAGAGTCAACAACATAGATGAATCTCATATATATCCTGAGTGAAAGAAGCTGAACACAGAAGAGTGCACTCTATACATTTCCATTTATATGAAATTTTAGAACTGGAAAACCCAGGTGGTCATGAAAATAATTATAAATGTTGTTACCTCTGGCTTGTTCATTGACTAGGAAAGGGCATGGAAAGCCTTTAAATAGTGAAGGAAATAGACTAAACATATAGAGGAATTTGTTACAGATATGTGTTTGTCAATGTCCATTTTCACAGGTCAGGTCCAGGAAGCTATGAGATGAAGATGAACAGGATGGGAGCTGAAGAACTGAATTGCAGGCCCAAATGCTGCCCTATACCAATAAGATCAACAAGCAGAACTACGGTGTGATTTTAGACATCAACAGAAAGCTCATTAAGGATTAACATGAATTTTATAACCCATCATTCCTCCAATTAATGTAAAAAATATTATAATTTAACATTTAGTGATACATTAGATATATAAATATTATAAGGAAAGAAATAACTTAATGAATCACCATTTAATCTCTACTCTCTCATTCACTAGTATCAAGCCACTGACCTAATATCTGGGGGAAAAAATAAAGGAAAATGTATGGTTTCACTTTCTGAATGTGAAATATTTATTTTGAGTGGCAAATTATCAAGCATGAAGATGTAAATGAAAACAATGGTACACAGATATAAATGAATTATAGAAACTTAAAATTACTAAATTCTTGCAGAATTCATGTAAGTTAGCAAATTTAACAATTTACAGTTATGCTGGAAAAGATATTTAAATCACCCTTTTATATTAAAAAAATAATTCTGAGGATATATGAATACCATGTACGTAGAGTAACAAATGGTGCAGAAATACCCAGAAAAGTTATATATGCCATGAGCCATCATTATTTTATTAACATGTTTTATTCCCAGAAGTATGACTACTTATTAGGTGTTAATTTAATGTTAATATCTTATTTTGTCCCTCCAATATACTTAATCATGTACAGAAGTAATGAAATAACCCCTGCTAAGTATTGTTCTGCAAATATGGGTAATTAGTTTTATTGGCTATAATATAAATCCACCTAAAATTTATAGCAGGGCAAAACTATATTCTTGAAAATTACTATATATTTAGCTTACTAGAACATGTCCTTAAGCAAACACTTGTGATATCAACATTGTATCCATCCATTTGTTCCTCAAGTATCCCCAGACTCTGGTAAACTATTTGCCAGTTAATAGGCACATATTAATTTTTAAAGCAAATGACAGATTAAAATGATTAGATATAACATAGTTAGTATAATATTTGCAATACTTTGGTAATATTTTATTTTATATTCAAAGTATTTCATGTAGCTTTCTCTATTGTAAAGTAACTCTGAATATATTCAGAAACTCACCATATATGAGCAGCTTTAAGGGATAACTTTTAAATAAGTGGAATTTTCACAGATTCTGATAATATCAAGGTTTGCAAGACTAGACCAGATTTGGATACTCTTAATGTGGATAACATCTCTATCACAGAGTCAGATGAGAGATTTGAAATAAATAGTGCAAACTTTGTTATAGCCATTAGGGCAAGGAGGACAAAATTTTCTTACAAAATTTCTGAGGGAAATTCAGGATGGATTTAATAACTGCAGAATATTGTGAATTTGACCTTAATAGTCTACTCCAAGGTCATTTAAACTTCAATAAAATACACTGAAAATAAAACTTGTGAAATTCAATATGTATTGAAATCAAAATTTATAAGAATCCTTCTGTCCCACTACCACTCTCAATCACAGTGTTAAATTTCATTTTATGGAAAGTATTAATAGGATTTACACATTTATCTAAGTAAAAAGACCTATAAGTTCTCTGTTTAAATAGTGGAATGTATCATAAAAAATAATTACAGCTGCATTATTAAAAGGTACTTATTCTCCTCTTTTTATGACACATAAATCACCTGGATATTCCAAGGTTATAACTTGAGTTTTCCTATGAATCAATAGTTTCTTAATTTTATAGCCAAAAAAAAAAAAGTATGCATTCTAGAATGGTAGATCTTGGTCCTGTTCACTGATAATTTCTCCACCTTTGGCACAGTGAGAAGTTGTACTTTTCTGTTTTCAGAACTGTGCCCATTTTGATGACTTTTGGTCAAAGAAAAGAGACAGTAAGTGATGTGTGTCACTTCTGCTGGGAAGATTTAATTTTTAGTGCAAGATTCTAGATACCTCTGCACTGATGATTGTGGAAATAGTTGTTGATATTTAGGTGTACATGTAGCCATCACTGGCACAATAACCAGGACTTGTAGGAAATTTTACAAGAGCAATTAATACCTTTGAGATTCAAAATGTTGTGTTGCTATTGTTGTCCCTGTTGTTGTTGTAATTGCAATATATCAACAAGGTATGATAATACCTTGATGGATAACTTCAGTGTTATTTCTAAGAACTAGTAGAGAAGAAAAATCATAAACTTTCTGTCTAGTAAAGAAAATAACTTAAATCATTCATTGAAATACTAAGTATCAAGAAGGATAAAACCAATGCCTAGGACAGAAAGGAGAAGTCTACATTCAGATGCATATTCCAGCATTATCCCAAATAGTAGTTTCAGTTAAGAGAACAGGAGGTGGCATTTGGAAAGACTGTGTATCAAATGTGTAGTTTAAGTACAAACTTTTTACTCACTTTTTTCATAGGCACATTTTATTATAAATTTCAGACTATGTATTTACAAAATTTAAAAAGTCACTAGTTCAGAACATTATGTGAACTACCAAAAATAACTTATAAATGTGTTTATATCAATAAAGTGCCTAAAAGCTTTGATATCTATTTATTTTTAATTAAAACTTAGATATGGATGGAATTCTAAAACTTTTCCTTAATTGTTATTTCAACTTAAGAGCCTGTTATTTTTTTTTTTTTCTTGAATTTGGGAGATGACAATATGCAAACCCAGGTATGGATTCTAACTTGTATGTGCTCTCTATTGTTTTATTTCTGTATCTTAATCATAATTAAATAGAATTATATGTCCTTTTAAGTTTTCCTCATTAGTTATCTTTACCAAAATGATAAAAAGAATAAGGTAAATTTTCTTACATACCAATTAGGATTCTACCATAACAGAACAAAGTTAGTAAAATGTAAGCCAAAAAGTATAATCACTGTTTCAAACTCAAAAACAAATTAGAAAATACAGTAGAAGCACTGTGCAATGAAACTCTTAATTCATTATAGATTCTGTGCTTTCTGTTGGCAAAGAAACAGAATATTGGCAATAATACTTACTGAAATTGGAACCAATAAAAATTTCTGTTTTGAAAAGATATACCAATTAGTTAGTGATGTGAATGGCTCTATTATTAAGAACATGGGCTTCCCAGGTAGCTCAGAGATAAAGAATCCACCTGCCATTACAGAAGATATGGGTTTGATCCCTGGATCTGGAAGATCCTCTGGAGAAGGAAATGGCAACCCTCTACTGTATTCTTGCCTGAAGAATCCCATGGACAGAGGAGCCAGGCAGGCTATAGTCCACTTTGATCACATAAGAATTTATCTCAACTTAGTGACTAAACAACAACTTGATTCTCTGTATATTATGTTTCAAGAAAATGTTTGGTTACGCATTTCACTGTTTGGTCACCCCCCAAAATACATTTATACTGACATTTGTAATTCTTTCATGAACAGCCAAAATTCCACAAAAACATATTTTCAAATATTACCTTAACAGCTCTCTATACTAAACATATTAACTTTGTTTAGTTTTGTTATAAAAGTGCATTCATTTTCATCTTAGTGCATGGAATATAACTGTAAAGGAGAGATAAGTTTGCCAGTTGTTCAATTTTCATAATATTTAGCATTCTTTTCAAGAAACAACATGAGAAATGATGCTTGTAATAATAGCTAATATTTGTACGGCACTTGCTGTGCCAAATTATGATCCTAGTGCTTTATACTGCTTATCTCATTTATTTTAACAACCAACCTATGTGCCTGGCCCTATTATTGTAATTCCCTGAGGCTAAAATGTTTAAGATTATTGCCCAAGTAATCCATTTAATTCAGTATGGATATTAAACCCAAATGGTAGGCACAGACTACAGAATCTGCTCCCATAACTGTCATATTGATTATGAATATTGTGTAGGGCCTTATTATTTAAGATTTATCATCATTATCATGTGATGATATACTGGGATCTCTATTGTTCTTATTCAGTCTCTTGGTCCGTGCTCAGAATGAAACTTTTAAAATCAGAATATCATGCAAAACAATTCACAGAGCCAATGGTGTTGTTACAGTAGGTGGGTAGCTAGATATGAGCAGAGAAATGGGGTCAGGGGCCAGGTGAGAGGAAACTACTCATCTTGTTATTAGTGGAGGTCTGTGTACAGACAAGGAAAGCAGGAGCCTTCAAACTAACAGCAAAACACACATTTTGGGTGATAAGGGTCCAAGTAGCAAAGAAAGGTGAAGAAAGGCAGGAATCTCTTGTTTCTAATGTAACATTTTGCTTGTTGTGCTCTCATTAGCATGAGATTAGCTTTACAGAAAAGAAGTACCCATCACATACCTATATCATGACACTTCTAATCTAAGCTAAACAAGAACAAAAATTTCCTTGCCTTGGGAAGATGGAGCTGGGATGAAAATCAGGAAGTCTACCCCCAAACTCTTCCTTTCCCAGTGAATATTCTGCCCCTTCATTTGTATGCAGTTTATAACCATCTTGCCAAAGAAATCCAGGGGGCAGCTTCTCACCAAAAAGCCTGCTCCCCATCTGAGAATCTATCCTCGCTTAAATAAACTTTCACTTTACTTTATTAAAGTAATAAATGTCATCTCCAAATTCTGTTTCATCTCCAAATTCTTTCCTGATGAAGAAAGAACCTTAAATTCACGGCCAACAGTGTGATTACAAATTTAGTCTTGGTGACCAGGCAGGCGATACTGTATTTCATTGTTAATGAATTGTGGTTCATTTACTATAAAGACTATCTGACAAAAATGTTCGTTATTGTGTCTTTTTTTTTTTTTTTGGTATACGAATTCAACTTAACCAACACACAAGAGTTCTTTTGTTTGGGGGGAATGAATTATTTGCCTCTATTTGAATGTCTAAGCTTTTCTTAGCAGTGATACATACATTTTTAAGATTACGTATTCTTACATTTGAACAAAAAGGTTTTCCTTCAATTGCTTTTTTAGGGAGAAATCAGACTTTGATTTTGTTTTTGATATGATATACTCAACCGTTATAAAACGACACTAGTTAACTGGAAATACTTTTTTCACAAAGTAATCTGCTTCTACATCAAAAATGCAAACAAATAAAGCTAAAGAAGTTTTTCAAATTGCTACTATTTTCCTTCCACCAGCTGTGTGTGAAAATTCTAGTTGATCTGCACTTTTACTAGAACTTGGGGTCATCAGATGTTTAAAATTTCACTTTTCTAAAGGTGGTATAGTAATATCTCATTATGGCTTCTTTTATATTGCCCAATGACCAATGATTTGGGGAATGTCTTTGATTTGCTGGTCATTTGTATATTGTATTTTTTTTTGTGAAGTGTATGTTGAAATAGTTTGCACATATTTATGTTGATTGTTGCCTTATTATAAAATTCTAAGTGTATTTTGTATAGTCTGCACAAAAAAACCTCTTTATTAAATAAATGTTTAGAGATATTTTCAATAATTTTAGTTTCCAAGTCAAAATAGATAAATTTACAATCTAGTGTTATAGAAATAACCGCTAGAACAGAAAAAATAGAAAATCATTGAAATGTGTTCCCCTTTGAGATTAAGGAGGTTTTTTTTAAATTGAATAGTGTTACAAGATTTTGATTTTTAATTTCAAGTATGTATTTCATTTTGTAATGACACATATAATCTTACCAATTTTTTGTCCAATTTTTATGATATTGGAATACATAAAACTGCAGAAATTTAGAAATAGACATATCAGTTTTATCCCTAAGGCACTGACAACATGCACATTCTCATACAGAGGTGTCACATGTGACCTAAGGCAATTTAGGAACTTAGCTTTCTGCACTGGGCAGGAGGATAAAAAAATCTTCTGCCAATCAGAAGCATTCTAAAACTTGCTGACAAAGAAAAATACTAGTATTGCTAATTCTAAAAATTTGAAAATTATCACTTGATGATAGATAACAGATTAAACTCATTTGAAAAATTAATTTGGAATGCTTAAATAAGATCCCTGTTTTATTTTGTTGCTAACAATATAATTTTAAAATAAGTAACCAAATAATTCTAAAGTAATACCTTTTCTTTCTTCCTCTTTCTGAAATATGATGCCATAATAACTTAAAAGGTAACAATAATATATTTAAATTTCACTACCATGATAGTCACTATATGTTTCTTTTGTGAGGTAGCACTGTGCTTCCCTTGATGCTATGGAAGAATTTACATTGGGTTGAGAGGTGTCTTGGGGAATATTAAGGTTTAATAGAGAGGTATTGAAATTGGAACTTGGCAACATACTTTATTCAGAAGATGAATCTTATTCTTTGTATGTAAGTAGACAGAAGCAAACTGTTTATTCATAGGGAAATAAAGGAAATCAGCTTGTGCTCTGGATGCTATGCTTACAAAAAAAAATTAAACACTACTATTGGGAAATGTCAGAAGGAAATGTCTTCTTCACATAAAAACAAGGCAGAGATTTTTAAAATTAAAATACCAACATTTTGAACTGACTTATTGGAAAAGACCCTGATGCTGGGAAAGACTGAAGGCAGGAGGAGAAGAGAACAACAGAGGATGAGATGGTTGGATGGCATNTCTTCACATAAAAACAAGGCAGAGATTTTTAAAATTAAAATACCAACATTTTGAACTGACTTATTGGAAAAGACCCTGATGCTGGGAAAGACTGAAGGCAGGAGGAGAAGAGAACAACAGAGGATGAGATGGTTGGATGGCATCATTGACTGAATGCATATGAGTTTGAGCAAACTCCAGGAGTTGGTAGTGGACAGGGAAGCCAGGTGTGCTGCAGTCCACGGGGATAGAGTCGGACACGACTGAGCAACTGAACTGATACCAACATTTTAAAAATCTACCTTTCAACTTTATAATTCTATGCTTGTTGACATATAGATAGAATATGATAATGTTTTGTGTATCTCTTCACGGTCAGAGTTTTTACAGGTACACTGTCCATCCAAATTATTGGCAAAATTAAATTCACATTGATAAATTAAGTGAAATCAATTACCAATATAATATGTATAAAAACTAACATACTATTTAGTGTGAAACAAATTAAGTAGGCATAAATTCTGGAAAATGTCACAGTTAATTGTGGAGGTACTGATTGAATTTGGCTCTTCCTTTCTTCCATAGTAGCAGAGTTTAACCTATGCCTATGCTATCTAGATGTTGAATATATTTTCCACTATTTTTAAAAATTTTTACCCAAAATCACATTTCTAAGTTCACACAAACCAAAGCTAAGCATAAGATTTGTATACCAATCCTACCTCATGCAACTAAAAGAAAATTTCTGCCCTGAAGTCTGATATCTGGAATTTTTCCTGATATCTGGAATTTGCACAAGGCAGAAACCATCTCTGAATAAGTAAATGTGTTCAAAACACCAGCAAAAGGTGGGATGCTGCTGCTGCTAAGTCACTTTAGTTGTGTCCAACTCTGTGCAACCCCATATATGGCAGCCCACCAGGCTCCCCTATCCACAGGATTCTCCAGGCAAGAACACTGGAGTGGGTTGCCATTTCCTTTTCCAAATGGTGGGATAACATTGGAATAAACTAAAATCCTTGAATAGCCATGTGGAACAGAGTCATTCCAATTCTGACCATTCGCCTCACAAGTATGACTTGAGAAAGATTCCTGTAGGATTTTATCTAGCCACATATACCTTGGATTTCTTGGTTAAAGCCTATTAGCAAATAAGTAGTTAACAACTGGAAGAAAAAATAAAAACAGAATAAATAGCTTTCAATGAGGCAATACATTATTAGGATGATAAAATTTTCATATCTGAATGCTATATCTTAATTACATTATATGAAAAAACTGTCAAATGTATGGAAATATTCATGATGATATTACTTGTTATATCACATTTTAATCAAGAGAAGAGTATTTTTAAGAGAGGTGAAAAGATAATGCTATCATATAAGTGTAAACATTTTAAAACATTATAAATACATGTATAAACTAACATAACACACATAATTACTATAAACTCACATATTTATACTGGACTATTAAATCATGTAATTATTATTTTAAGGTATTTCCATGCAATCTCAAAATACAGACAGTTTATTCCCTATTGGAACACTTACAACAACTTGCTAAAAACAGGTTTTTTGTCTTATTCAACATTAAAAAAAAATGTGTTGTAACTTGAAATAAGTCATTAGTGTCATAAAACTGACAGTTAAAATAATAAAAATTCATTTTTTTAAGAAAAAATGTTGAGTTTTAGTAGCTCTCTAACTTTGGTTACGTGAATCCATNACAGACACAGGGGCCTTTGAATGTATTTGCAGGCTGTTCTGCACAGACCTCACTAAGTTCTCACGATAAAGACTGGGGGCAGGGAGAGTCCAGAGGAAACTTCTTTGGCTGAGGCAGGAATAGGGAAGAGGAGTGACGGTGCTGCAGGAAGGGAGATGTGTATAAGAGACAGGTTTATTCCCTATTGGAACACTTACAAGTGCAACTTGCTAAAAACAGGTTTTTTGTCTTATTCAACATTAAAAAAAAAATGTGTTGTAACTTGAAATAAGTCATTAGTGTCATAAAACTGACAGTTAAAATAATAAAAATTCATTTTTTTAAGAAAAAATGTTGAGTTTTAGTAGCTCTCTAACTTTGGTTACGTGAATCCATCATGTACTACCAGTAGAGCACATTCTTTAAGCTGATACTTCAGTTAGGATTTTTTCATATAGCAGAAAGATGAAAAAATAAAGATTTTTTGGAAAAGTCAGTGGGAATTATGCAAAGCTCACTTTAATAGGAAGTCAGCAAGTGCATCTCCAAACTCCTCTGACCTTACTGGAATATAAATATGATTCTAAACTTGAGCACTCAAATTGATCAAAAATTTTTACCCGGGTTCACTTGAAAACTAGAAAAATAGCCAGCCTGTCTCATAAGTGTTGTCACAAAAAAAATAGCAGTAAAGTATATAAAATTCAGATAAAAGATGTATTTCATATTTTCCTTCAATATTTCCCTCCTTGCAGATGTCCAGTAAACTTTGTCTAACATGCAGAATAAATGATAAGTTAAATGGGATGGAGGAGCCTGGTGGGCTGCAGTCCATGGGGTCGCTGAGGGTCGGACATGACTGAACGACTTCACTTTCACTTTTCACTTTCATGCATTGGAGAAGGAAACGGCAACCCACTCCAGTGTTCTTGGCTGGAGAATCCCAGGGACAAGGGAGCCTGGTGGGCTGCCGTCTCTGGGGTCGCACAGAGTCGGACACGACTGAAGTGACTTAGCAGTAGCAGTAGTAGTAAATGGTCAATATAAGTGGTCTCCATTATATTGATATTTTTAGAATATTAAAACTCTATATCATACTGAGAAATAAATGAGAAATAAATAAAATTCATAATTTTAGAGGATAAACTGAAGAATGCATTATGCTAACAAAAGTAATTATATAATATCTCTATAGTCATATTGGTAGACATTTTACTACCATTGGTAGACCTTTGGTAGACAAAATTTCAAATATGAGCAATCTTTGCTGAAAATATTATTAAAAAACCACCATCAAAATAAATTTGAAGAAAACTACCTATTAGTTAAAAATCTTTAAGACTTCATCAAATTCAAGGTTGGTTAACTATTATCCTTATCAAGGATAACGGTCTACTTGTTTGACCAAGTAACAACAGCAGTGCCAAAGGTGAACACTGTTTTCAAGACAAACATTCATGGAAGAAGAAAGTATTAAAGAGTAGAAAAGATTACTGGGTATTTATCACCAATAAAAATTAATCTCTCTCTCTCCCTGCCACCCCTGCTTTTCCTGTTTATGACCATTAACATAAACTAATTATAATTCTACCCCTGACCTGCAAATAAAGATTAAGTAAAATGGATCATGAGAAAGGTAAAACAGCCATGTTAGTTCCAACAGATTGCATTAGAAATAAATTTATAGTTTGGAGTATGAAATCTTCACTCTAACAAAGGCAGTAATGGTAGTTTTAACCATTGATTGTTCTGAAACAAGATTTTTAAAAGTGTCTTTACAAAACTTTCTGGCCAATTGATCTTGGGAAAATTACTTAAAATTTCCTTCCTTCAGTTTCCTTAATTATAAGGTTGGCATAATAATAATTCCTATATTTTAAACTTATGTACTTTAATTGAGTAGCTTCCTAAGACTGCCATAAAAAATTTTTTAGAACTTGGTGGTGGGCAACAAGAGAAATGTATTCTCTTACACTGCTCAAACCTAGAAGAACAAAATCCAGGTGTCAGCAGGCTTTTTTGCTCTCTCTGATAGGGCTATAAAGGAATCCTTTCCAGCCTCTCCCTAGCTTCTAGCATCCCTGACAATTCTTGGAGTACCTTGGACTGTGGCAGCATAAATCCAATCTCTGCCTTTGTTCTCACATGACTTTCATTTCTGTGTGTCCCGTCTTCTTTTAAGGACATTAGTCATTGGGTTTACAGTCTACTTTCATCCAGTATGAACTCATCTTAACTTAATTACATCCACAAAACCCTATTTCTGAAAGAGAGCACATCTGAAACTCTAGGTAGAATTTTGTCTATTCAAGCAATTACGCTATTATAGACTTATTAACAATTCATTTTATAGTATTACATTTAATCTAACATATCTGTGCAATCTCGTATTACTAAAAAAAAAAAATCCTGTCTTAGTTTTTAACTTTATATGATTGAATTTGAAAAGAAACTAACCAATTAGAGATTTGACTAAGAATTTTTTACTTCACTTTGGGAATGATAAAGTAGCTTAGAAGAGACCAACACAATAACTGACTTCAATAAATAAACATTATTGAATTTAAAATATTCATAGTTTAAAAGCTTTAGATAGTTGTTAAATCAAAAACTTATGAGGATATCCACTTTAGGCCATGATGAAGTGAGGCCAAATTTACCATACATCATAAAAACTAGAAAACTGAACAAAATATATTGAGCAGGTGCTTTCAGTTATTTGACAACAGGCAGCAAATGGCTATGATCCCTGAAACAAGGGAAATAAATGAGGTGAATATCAATATCACCCCAACTCTTCACCTGGGGATATCTCCCTGCCCGATGTTCAGAATAAAATGTTCAAGTAGACAGTGTTTGTCTCAGAGCTAAGGAGACAGAAATTGGAGTTGAAAATTTGGAAGTTGATCGAAATTGTGGGCATAAACAGTAACATGTAGGAGATATATAGGATAAGAACTATAAAGCTGCAGAATATTTTCTGGATTCTTTGACATAATACTGCTCTGATCACGCATAAAGCATGTGCCACTCACTGGTCAAGAAAAACAAACATGCAAACAGAAAGAAGCAAAAAGGAGGTGCCAATAGTAAATAATTCTCACAGCACACATAAGGTGGGAGAAATTTGAATTCATACAGTTAGAAACAAGACTGTTGAACAATTGATGATCAGTAGAAAACTTTCATGCGTTGGGAGAAGGAAATGGCAACCCACTCCAGTGTTCTTGCCTGGAGAATCCTAGGGACGGGGCCTGGTGGGCTGCCGTCTATGGGGTCGCACAGAGTCGGACACGACTGAAGTGACTTAGCAGCAGCAGCAGCACCAGAAAACTAGTAAGAAACAAGCTTCTGCAATATGGTTGAATTTGCCTGAGTAAAGACTAAACAAACCTTTAAAAAAATTTATGAACAAGCTTCCAAAAGATGAATCTGATTAGCAAATTACTTGCCAGTCATTTTACAAGAATCCAACCTCAACAATTTAACAATCATAACGTCTGTCATCTAATCATATATTACTATTTGTAAAAGAATCAGCAAATTTGACTCATA
This sequence comes from Oreotragus oreotragus, assembly GCA_006410675.1. Classification (NCBI taxonomy): domain Eukaryota; kingdom Metazoa; phylum Chordata; class Mammalia; order Artiodactyla; family Bovidae; genus Oreotragus; species Oreotragus oreotragus. The sequence goes on from SJYX01022215.1 coordinate 380,444, forward strand.
ATCAGGAGAGTTTTATAAGATAATAAAATGACAGAAGATAAGATCAGTATACAATAACCTTAAAGGAGCTATTATAAATATGTTTAATAATTTAACAGAACACATGAATATAAAAAGAGGAGAAAAGGAAACATGGAATTACTAGAAATGGAAATTGAAAAGATTGAATTTATTGAGTGAAATTAAGATTTCATGAGGAGTTGCAGGAGGAAAAAAAAACACTCAACTTGAAGACAGTGATCGACCCTAGCTAAACCGAACCACAGAGGGAAAAAAAATAATTTGTACAAACCATCCCTGATCCCAGGGATCAAGCCAACTAACATAAATGCTACTGAATTTCTAGAAGGAAGGGGGATATAAAAAATACTGTATGTATGAAGAAATAGTAGCTAAAAATTTCCCAAGTTTGAAGAAAAATGTTTCTGGAAACAAGTATTCATCAAACTCCAAGTAAGACAAACTGAAAGAAAACCACACACAGTCATATTATAATAAAATTGATAAAAGTCAGTGATAAAAAATATTTAAAGGACCAATATATATAAAAAGATACAATGCATACAAAGGAACAATTTAAAATAATAAACTCAGTTTTCTCATCAGAAAATACACAGCTCAAAGAACAGTGGAGAAACATCCTTGATGTATTAAAAGAAAAGGAAGAATTATCAACCAAGGTTTTAAATATACAGTTAACATTTGCTTCTGAAAGGAAAGTAAAATAAAGACATTGACAGGCAAAAGCAGAGAGCTTATGCTCCTAGTACATCTTCATTACAAAAACTGCTGAAAGCGAACACTTCCTTTTTCTGCCTAGCACGTAGAAGCTGGAAAGAACATCACTCCCACACTGACAAGCAGAAACAGCTGGGTGATCTACAAAATAATAACTTTTTCTGAACCTAGCAGAGAGCTGCAGGGAAGGCAATGGCACCCCACCCCAGTACTCTTGCCTGGAAAATCCAATGGACGGAGTAGCCTGGTGGGCTGCAGTCCATGGGGTCGCTAACAGTTGGACAGACTGAGCAACTTCACTTTCACTTTTCTCTTTCATGCATTGGAAAAGGAAATGGCAACTCACTCCAGTATTCTTGCCTGGAGAATCCCAGGGATGGGGGAGCCTGGTGGGCTGCCGTCTGTGGGGTCACACAGAGTCGGACACGACTGAAGTGACTTAGCAGCAGCAGCAGCAGAGAGCTGAGTTCATATGACAGTCAACCAGCCTGTGTGCTTAGAGAAGACAGCACTTCAAATGAGCACTGCAAACCTCTGACAGCAGGAGGAAGACAAGGCCTCCAGTCAGGCAGATAAGAAGTGCTCAAATGTTTACTGAGTTGCTAAAGGGGCCAACTGTGATCTAGCATGAAAGTACAGAACCCAGCGGAACTACAGACACAGGGGCCTTTGAATGTATTTACAGGCTGTTCTGCACAGACCTCACCAGGTTCTCACGATAAAGACTGGGGGCAGGGAGAGTCCAGAGGAAACTTCTTTGGCTGAGGCAGGAATAGGGAAGAGGAGTGACGGTGCTGCAGGAAGGGCATATACCCTGCCTGGTTCTTTCTACCTTGAAGAACCAAAGACTTAAGCCCACGTGGAAGGACAACAAATTCTGTCAACCTCAGTATAGGAAGACCCATTGTCGAGGGTAACTAGGAGAAATAAACCTGCCTTCTTCTCAAGGTTGGGAAGAAAACTAACCTGGACCCACATCATTAGACTCTCCTATTATGTTGTTGCTGTTATGTTAGTCACTAAGTCGTGTCTGACTCTTTCAGGACCTCATGGACTTTTGCCTGCCAGGCTCCTTGGTTCATGGGGTTTCCCAGGCAAGAATACTAGAGTGGGTTGCCATTTTCTTCAGGGAACCTTCCTAACCTAGGGATTGAACTACTTGACTTCCCTGGTGGCTCAGATAGTAAAGTGTCTGCCTGTAATGAGGGAGACCCAGGTTTGATCCCAAGGTCAGGAAGATCCTCTGGAGAAGGAAATGGCAACCCACTCCAGTACTCTGGCCTGGAAAACCCCATGGACCTAGGAGCGTGGTAGGCTACAGTCAATGGGTCTCAAAGAGTCAGACACGACTGAGCAACTTTACTTTTAGAGACTGAACTTGTGTCTCCTGTTTGGCAGGAAGATTCTTTACCACTGAGCCATCTGGGAAGCCCATCCAATCATGTAAACAGCTGGAGATTAGGGAATTGTCAGAGACTAAGAATCCACAGAAAGTGTTAGCTTCAGCCTCTTCTATAATTCTTGATTGATTGATAATTTTTCTAGGGAAGGGATAACTCAGAGAGGATTAATCTAAAAAGCAGTAGTGGAAAGTTAAAAAGAGGGCAGAGATTGTAAGGAGCGACATACTGTAGCTTGCATCCACACAACTCCCTGTTATACAAAATCCTCACAAACATCAGAAAAGCATGAGATAATTCAGTCTCCACAATCTATTACTACATTGCTTGTTTTCAACCAAATACTACTAGATATTCAAAGGAAAAGTGTGACTAACCTATGATGAAATAAAAAGCAGAAAGTGACTGCAAGTGGAGCCACATGTTGCTTTTAGCAGACACAGATTTCAAAGCAGCTATTATAAATAAATTAAAAGGGATAAAATATTGTATGTTCAAATAATTGAAGGATGATATTGCATTTGTGAATAAATAGATTGATAACTTTACAGAGAGATAGAATTTATAAAATGTAGACTTTCTACAGTTGAAAATTATAATTACTGAAATAAAAATTTCAGTAAATGATAGTATAGGATTGGAGATGCAAGAAGAAACAGTAACTAAAGAGGGATTATAGAAATTAATCAATCTAAAGAGCCAAAAAATAAAACAAAATACAAAAAATACACAAAACATCATCAGAGTACAGTGTGTCCCTATGATGTGGTAAAGAGTGCAGTGTGTCCCTATGATGCGGTGAGACACTGTAGTTGGAATCTCAGAAAGAGAAATATGCAGAATATATATATATATATGTACATATATATTTAAAGAAATAATGGCTGAAAACTTCATCAGGCTTCCCTGGTGGCTCAGATGGTAAAGAATCTGCCTTCAGTGAAGGAGACCGGGGTTCTATTACTCAATTGGGTAAGATCCCCTGGAGGAGGGCATGACAAACCACTCCAGTATTCTTGCCTGGAGAATCCCTATGGATAGAGGAGCCTGGCGGGCTGCAGTCCATGGGATTGCAAAGAGTCAGACACAACTGAGCAACTAAGCACACACACACACATTTATTGACAGACCCTAGGACCTGACATACCCCAAGAAAAATAAAGACAAAGATATATACTCACAGACACTTCAGAAGAAAGGGTAGAATGTGATAGCTAGAGAGAAAATCTTGAAAGCAAATGTATGTATGTAAGTAAATGTACGTATGTAAAGGTATGTAGAGATACAATCGAAGACAAAAGACATTAGAACAAAGTATTCCATGTGCTATAGTAAAAAAATATCATCAAGCAATATTCAATGTCTAGTAAATCTACATGACTAAAGTCAAGGCAAGATATATTGAGATAAAATGAAAACAAAAAAGTTATCAACAGCAAATTTTCAGCATAAGAAAGGTTAAAAGAAGTTAGTTTGGAGGAAAATGACGCTAAATGGTAATTGGGATAAACAGAGAGAGATTAAAGGTAAAAGGTAAATTTGTGAGTAAAGAAAATAAACTATCATTTTGTTTTCTTAATTATTAAAACATATTATTTGATAAATCAAAAATTAAAATGCTATGTTGAAAGGAGTTGTAATATATGTAGATGTAATATTTATATGAAAATAATACCAGAGAGAATGAAATTATTTATAAATTATAAATCTTATAGAAGTCTATTATTCTCAAAATACTAAAAGCCTTTACGACTTAACTGTAAAAAATCAAAACTCAAAGTAAAAGGGGCAAAAAATATGAATAAACATTTCTCCAAAGAAAATATACAAATAGCCACTAAGTACATTGAAAGTATCTCAATGTCATTAATCATCAGGAAAATACAAACCAAAACTGCAATGAGTACCACTTCATACTTACTAGGATGGCTATAATAAAAAGATGAACAAAAAGTAAGTTTGGGCAAGGATGTACAGAATTTGGAATCTTCATACATTGCTGGTGGGAATGGAAAATAGTACAGCTGTTGTGGAAGACAGTTTGGCAGGTCCTCAAAACATTAAACACAGAGTTATCCAGCAATTCCAAACCTAAGTATATACTGATGAGACTGAAAATGTGTGTTCATACAAAATCTCATACAGGAATATTCATAGCAGTGTTACAATAATCTTTAAAATTTAGATATCACCCATACGTCCATAATGTGATGAATGGAAAACAAGATGGCATATTCTTCAGCCATGGAAAGTAATACTGTTATGATACATGTTATAACCTGGATGAATTTTCAAACTACTATGCTCAGTGAGAAAGCCAGACACAAAACCCCATGCACTACATGATTCACATATATGAAATTTCCAGAATTTATGAATCTGGAAATTAAATGGTTTCAAGGGACTGGGCAGAGGGAGAATAGGGAGTGATTGCTAGTAGGTTCAGGGTATGTGTATGGCACGTGTTAGTTCTTGTTGCCATAACAAAATATTACAGAATGGGTGGCTTACACAACAGAAATTTATGAGGACAGTTGTCTTCTCACTGTGCCATTACATGGCCTCATCTCTGTACATGCATGCAGCGATCTCTGGTACCCCTCTTTTTTGTAATGACAACATTCCTATCAGATTAGATCCTCCCACTTTTTACTTCGTTAAACTTTATCTCCCAAAGATTCCATTTCCAAATACAATCACACTGGCATTAGGGCTTCAACACATACATTTGGGTGGGAGGCACAATTTAGTCCATAGCATGGAGTGATGACAATGTTCTAGAATTAGATCGTGGCAGTGGTTGCATAATCATATGAATATACTAAAAAACATTACATTTTACATCTTAAACTGTAAATTTTATAGTATGTGAGTTGTATCTCACAAAGATGAGTGTATGTGTGTGCGTACACCTGCTCACATTCCATTGATGTTTTAAGAACATCTCTGGTCTACTGTGACAGTTTATAATCCCTGGTATCCTTAGGCACAAGAGATGTATCCATATTCAACAAGCTCTTTACAATGGGGCTCCACTGGATGCTCAAAGAAAAGGTGGGGGGGAGACCATGGTTCTGTGGAAGTCCTTCCCAGTGGCACTCAAGCACAAATCCCATATGCTTCCTGGAATCTTCATACCTGTGTGGGGGAGTAAGAAACTTTTCCACTCCAGCTCATGAGAATGAGCATCATACAATCCTTCTAAAACAAAAGACAAAATGCCATAAACAGTGGCTTAGTTAATAGAAATATATTTTCTCAGAGTTCTGGAGGCTGGAAGTCTGATATCTGGGTGCAGGCATGGTCTAGTTCTAGTGAGGCCTTTCTTCCATGTGGGTTGGGAGGAGAAAGAGAGACAGAGAGGGTGTTGTGGTGTCTCTTCTTCCCAGAAGGGCAATAAGCCCATTTTGAGGACTCTGCTCTCATGATCACATCTAAACCTATCTCTCACAGGCCAGTCTACAAATACCATCATGTTAGGGGTGACGGCTTCATCATGTGAATTTCAGGGAGACACAATCTAGCCTGTAGCAAGTGTCTCTGAGGAAGAGCTAGAAGCAAAAGCTTGCTGCCCTCGTGAGAGTCACTGGAAACCCACTCACTCTCTCAGAGAGGGTGTTGTGGTGTCTCTTCTTCCCAGAAGGGCACTAAGCCCATTTTGAGGACTCTGCTCTCATGATCGCATCTAAACCTATCTCTCACAGGCCAGTCTACAAATACCATCATGTTAGGGGTGAGGGCTTCATCATGTGAATTTCAGGGAGACACAATCTAGTCTGTAGCAAGTGTCTCTGAGGAAGAGCTAGAAGCAAAAACTTGCTGCCCTCGTGAGAGTGACTGGAAACCCACTCACTCTTAGAATCCTGAACTGATACAAAGCAGAGGTCTCAGTGGAAGAAGCAGGAAGCCCTTGCCTGCTCAAGTTCTCACAGATGAAAGGCTGATTATCTGTTTTCACTTTTCCACAGTGCCATTTTTTTCCAATAGTACTGAATTATGAACTGAACTAATAATAAATGTTCCTGTTTAACAAAGTGCCTTAAATATTACCTGGATTCTATATAATATGTAAAAGAAAATAGTATGCTTTTCTAATAATGAATCCAAGTTTTGCTTGAAGAGAGGAAGCAGTTTTGAAAAATTAATGTAATGTCATATTTTTCATATTATTATATACTTTATTTGTCACACACATATGATATTTGCTTTAATATTAAGAGGGAATCAACAGAAAAATAAAATACTACAAAAAGAAGCAAAAAAAAATCATGATGCTATTTGGCTAAGAGTTAGATTATTTTGTCAGTTTGTAGGATAAAAATTGTTTTCCCCTATAGACTCAAATGGAAGCCTAGTAATCTTTTATATATTTTAATAAACTAATATTTCGTATAGTCTCATAGTAGATATTGAACTCTTTTTCAAAAGAACAAGCACTGTAGGGAACATTTTATGTCATCACTAAATAAAGTGAAATATGTATTATATATAGCAGATAACAAAAGAGCTTTGAGAGACTACTTTGTCATTCCGACTGGCAAAAAAAAAAAAAAATAGATAACTGGAGCTATAATATGACTCTGTATTGTAATTATGAGGTATTAAATATGTGAGTCTATGCCATATATCAAAGTTGAACTTATTTTCATTTATCTGCCAGGAAAGCAGTAGCAGCCAAAAGCAAGCAAATCTGTGTGCTCCCGACACCAATACCAGTGAACAAATTTTCCTTTAGTCTCTCATGGTAATAACACAAAACGTTACTAAATTAGAACACTACAAAGATTTAAAGTTCAAAGATACGGAAGCAGATAAATAGAAACAAACATAGAAGCAGTGAAATCTATCCATCTCAAAGCATCTTCTGTTCACTCTCCATTTTAAAATCCTAACTAATCTGGGTTTTCATCATCGTAATACTTAGTCTCTCAGTAATGTCTGACCCTTTGCAACTCCATGGACTGTGGCCCAACAGGCTCCTCTATTCATGGGATTTTCCAGGCAAGAATACTGGAGTGGATAGCCATTTCCTTCTCTAGGGGATTTTCCCAAGCCAGGGATGAAATCCAGATCTCTTGGATTGCAGGCAGATTTATTACTGTCTGAAACACTGGGGAAGCCATAATCTGACTTTTACCTTCATTTCAATCCCAAAGAAAGGCGATGCCAAAGAATGCTCAAACTACCACACAATTGCACTCATCTCACACGTTAGTAAAGTAATGCTCAAAATATTCCAAGCCAGGCTTCAACAATATGTGAACTATGAAATTCCAGATGTTCAATCCGGCTTTAGAAAATGGAGAGGAACCAGAGATAAAATTGCCAACATTCACTGGATCATCGAAAAAGCAAGAGAGTTCCAGACAAACATCTATTTCTGCTTATTGACTATGCCAAAGCCTTTGATTGTGTGGATCACAATAAACTGTGGAAAATTATGAAAGAGATGGGAATACCAGATCACCTGACCTGCCTCTTAAGAAACCTATATGCAGGTCAGGAAGCAACAGTTAGAACTGGACATGGAACAGACTGGTTCCAAATAGGAAAAGGAGTATGTCAAGGCTGTATATTGTCACCCTGCTTATTTAACTTATATGCAGAGTACATCATGAGAAATGTTGGGCTGGAAGAAGCACAAGCTGGAATCAAGATTCCTGGCAGAAATATCAATAATCTCAGATATGCAGATGGCACCACCCTTATGGAAGAAAGTGAAGAGGAACTAAAAAGCCTCTTGATGAAAGTGAAAGAGGAGAGTGAAAAAGTTGGCTAGAAGCTCAACATTCAGAAAACGAAGATCATGGCATCTCATCACTTCATGGCAAATAGATTGAAAACAATGGAAACAGTAGCTGATTTTATTTTCTGGGCTCCAAAATCACTGCAGATGGTGATTGCAGCCATGAAATTAAAAGACCCTTACACCTTGGAAGGAAAGTTATGACCAACCTAGATAGCATATTAAAAAACAGAGATATTACTTTGTCAACAAAGTTCCATCTAGTCAAGGCTTTGGTTTTTCCAATGGCCATGTATGGATGTGAGGGTTGGACTATAAAGAAAGCTTAGCACAGAAGAATTGATGGTTTTGAACTGTGGTGTTGGAGAAGTCTCTTGAGGGTCCCTTGGAATGCCAGGAGATCCAACCAGTCCATCCTCAAGGAGATCAGTCCTGGGTGTTCTTTGAAAGGGTTGATGTTGAGGCTGAAACTCCAATACTCTGGCCATCTGATGTGAAAAGCTGATTCTTTTGAAAAGAGCCTCATGCTGGGAAAGATTGAGGGCAGGAGAAGAAGGGGACGAAAGAGAATGAGATGGTTGGATGGCATCACCAACTCAATGGACATGGATTTGGTTGGACTCTGGGAGTTGGTGGCAGACAGGGAGGCCAGATGTGCTGCAGTTCATGGGGTCACAAAGAGTCAGACACGACTGAGTGACTGAGTTGAACTGAAATGTAAGTAGTTAAAGAGTAAGGCTAGAATGACCACCAGAGAGTACTGCTTGATAGCCTATATGATAAAAAGATCAGACGTTGTTAATCTCTGAAGAAAGAATATCTTGCTGCTCTTATAAAAATTCAATTCAGTTCCTAAGGAAAGTACAAATATATTTGGAGTATAGAGATTTCTGCTAAATATAACAATGTAAAATAGTTATCAAACAAAAGTAAAAAAAGAACAACATATTTTCACTATTTAAACAGCAAAATTGGGGAATTAATGAAAACAGAATGGTAAAATATATAAAATAATATAAATTTTGGTACCACTTCAACAAAAAAGAGTTCATTATTTTAAGTTCCTAATATCTAATTCAGATGCTTATATCTTTCCTTTTCTCCTTTGCTTTTTGCCTCTCTTCTTTTCACAGCTATCTGTAATAATTCCTTATATTTTATCCTGTTAGCAAGGATCAGCTACCTAGCAGGACCTTCATAAATATTGGATAATTGTTTTTTAATATTTGCTAAATAGTAAGAAAAAAGTCAGAGCAAATGCCAAGAATTCCATCTGCATCTTTCAGCTGACTAAATTCCAACAGAGAGATTGTCTGTGGAAACCTCCACGTGGCAGACACTCCAATGGCTTGTTGCTGTGTTGCCTGTGGGGAAAACTCGATTCTAATTCTCACTTTTCTTGAATTTTTGACTATAAAGTGAATCTAGCTTCAGTGATCTCACCTAGCACTCAACCCCCTAGCATCTTGAAGATTTAATAAATGTCATTTTATGTCACAAAAGAGCTGTAAGTTTCTTGGGAAAGACATTGTACAAATACAAAATGCCAATATGACTACCATGACTCAGGTGTGATACTGTTTTTCTTCTTGACAAGAGTGCAGCATTTCCTTTAGAAACATGCCATTGTTTCCATTTTTAAATTTCACTTTTACGTTTCATCTGGCTCATCTTTTTGAAGTCACTGTCCTTGTTTAAATAGTTTTGTCCCTTTTCTCTCAAACTGGTTTTATTTTGATGGGTTTACACTTCTCTGGAGGAAGCTACATGTGGAAAAAGGTAAGAATCATTGAGCTGCTAATAATAATTATCCTCTGCCCTTTTAGAGCCTCTTTTATTTGAGAATATCAAAGCATTTGTCAAACTGGTATATATAATTACCTCCATCATACAAAAGAATCACTGCTAGGGAGGCTGAATGACTTCCAGAAGGTTGACCAAAGAAAATGCAGAATCCAAACTCCCTTCCCCCTTTCTTCTTCCCTGTCTCCCAGCCTCTAGAACCCCTAGGCTATAAGGAGATTTGGAGAAAAGGAGAGCAAGTCTCCATGATCTGTTGCTCTAATGGAGATCTAAAGAGGGTGCTTCATGCAGGCTCATAGCCTGAGGATATATGAACTCGAAAAAGCCAAACATCAATTAAGTAGCAAACCAGAGGCAGAGAGGTCGCTTTGGGACAGAAAGTCAAAAAAAGACTTTGTCAAGTGGAATTTCGGTCAACCTGTCCCAGTAAGTGGCTGATTCTCCACATGGCCTTGCCTTTGCAGTTTTCATCCTCACCTAGAAAAATCGAGATTATATTTGATAAAGGGCAAGAGTTTGCTTTTTCTTCAGCAGGCCAAGTTGAGGGCTCTGTGAGAGTGTGTTTAGTCTGTCCGACTCTTTGCAACACCATAAACTGTAGCCCACCAAGTTACTCTGTCCATGAGATTTCCCAGGCAAACACACTAAAGTGGGTTGCCATTTCCTCCTCCAGGGGATCTGCCAGACCCAGGGATCGAATATGCATTTTCAGCATTGGCAGGCAGATTCTTTACTCCTGAGCCACCAAGTTGAGGTCTAGCAAGATGAATTTCTGGGTTCTCCTAAAGGGGATCATTTAAGCCTAATATTCGTTGAGTTTCAGATTCCTTTAACAATTGGCCATCTATGCTTGATAACGTTCAGATTTCCTTTCTGAGTTCTATTTGCAAATAGAATGACATATCGCAAACTGACAAAGTTCCCTTAAGATGGAAAAATGAATGACATGAATAGAGCTTGGCAAGCCAGGCATTTCGATTAAACCCAGGGTCTGAGAACTGCTGGAAGGTCTGGGTCTGACTGATGGCAGAAAGGGCTCTAGGGCCTCCATGCTAAATGGTGAACCAGGGACCATAAAAAAGATAAAGTTGAGAAGAGCTCAGCCATCAAGTTATTCTGCAAATGGAGGAGGGCATTTTATACCCAGAGAGAGGAGCACTGATTGGCATCTGAATATTGCTAATATGTCCCATAGAACTTACTTGGAATAATTTGTTACTATTAATTTGAACAAGAGTGCTGAGACTCTTTATGTGTACAGTAAAGCTAATTTCTGTGTTTTAATAGAGATGATTTTTTTAACTTAGTAAAATCAGAATCTTACTACATTTTAGGAGTGAATGTAACTTTTATAACTTTGGGTTCTGATTCTGGGTTCTGTTTAGTGATTAAGATGCTCTTATTTCAATCCACTTAGATTAGATTGAACTCATGATGCTTACTGTTTCTCCCTTAGGCATGCCGCAATAGTTCTTAAAATACAGCATTTTCACAACAAGCTGTTTCATACATTCATTTTCATATTGGTTTCCTACCTTTAAAGAACACTAATGGTTTGTATTTTTCTGATCAATAAGGACTTGATGATACTTGATTTGAGGGAAATAATGACTTATTTATGAAGCATTTACTATATGCCTGGCCCTCTGTTAAGCCGCAAATGCACTATCATTTCATCCCTAAATGAAACACTAGTAGTCACTGGTGTTATTTGCATTTTATAGATGAATAAACAAAGGTTTAAAAATTGAAGTCATTTGATTGATGCCACACAGCTTGTAAGTGCCACAGCTGTCATTAAAATCAAGGTCCTACCAACCCCAAACCCACTCTCCTAACTGCAATTTTAACCTGTTTCATAATTGATTCTTAAATTTCTAGTTCTTTGAACTTCACTGTGCCTAGCTAAGCCATCACAAACCCTGTGCCACTTTACTATCCTCTCAAACATCCTCAGCCAGCATGTTGGCACATACGTACACGTGTTAGATCAAGTTGGAAACACCAAAGATTGCGACCCCTCCACCTTATGCTTCAACAGGACTTTAAACACACTTTGGATAAGTGTTTCAATTTTAATGACTGTAACGTCTGCTGGAAAAGAGATGACCTTATTAAGGGTCATTTCTTGGTAAATAAAACTCTGCTGCTGTTGACTTTTGATTCATCATCACACTGATATTTAGTGTCAGTCCAGTGTGCTGGATGAGGCAGCAGTCTTGAGCTCTTATAAAGGAAAACAGGTGGCTGCTCACAGTGGACACATTCCTGTTGGCAGTGGTGGGGCACTGCAAAGTAGTATTTAGGATTTCAATTGAAGCTGGCATTTGCAGAACCGCTTTTCTCTTTAACATTCTTTTCAAAGGAGAGGCAACCAAAATAGAAAGTATCATAACTTCTTCTTGTGTCATGCACATTTTGCGCCTTCAGAAGATGAGACTTCCCTTTACTCGGACTCAAATAAATCATTCACATGCTCCCAGGCTGATATACAGTTGTCAAAACTAATACACGCAGGTGTTCAGCATACCAGGGAGAGTAAATGTTTTTGTCAACTTTTTAAACAACTTCCCCCACAATCACCGAAGCTCTCCAAATAGAATCTGCTGACTTCCAAATAGAATCACTGACCACTGGCAGGGTCAGAGTCACAGAGTGACTCACTGCAGGAGAGAACAAACAAGCTCAACAAAGGCTACTTGAAGATGTAAATACCGTTTCCTCATAGCTAGTGAAAGCGCCCTTTTTTTTCCCCCCCACAGAATAGAACTCAAAAGCTTGTGGGTAGGGGTTCCTGCATCTCAGATATCCCCAGGTCTCAAAAAATACACACACCCTCGAACAACTGTTCCCCCCCACCCTTCCTCTCCCAACTCCTAGAGTGCACCAGATGCATTCAGCTCCTCCGTGAAAATACTGCTGAACCCAATCCAGTCCTGCCCTAACCCACGCCACTTCCCAGAAGCTAGCCTTGCCAAGGTCTCCAGTAACACGCTCACTGCCAAAATGAAATGGCACATCTCCATCTTGATGCTCCTTGACCTACGTACAGAATTTGACACTGCTGATAACCAATTACACAACTCTCTCTCCTTGGCTTCTGAGCCTCTTTCCTCATTTAGTCTGACTCTCACCCCCATCTGCTTTAGAGACCCTCCATCCCCCTTCCCCTAGCTTTCATTTTCTGTGGGGGTAACCCACCACTGTTTGGCAAGAGAACTATTTCATCTCAGTGGCCTCATGGAGGGCAGTGTCCATTCTTTATTCATGTTGGAACCCCAGTGCCTAGATGGTGCTTGCAAAATAACATGGGCTCCAAAAAATGTTTGCTAAATGAGTGCACATAGCTAATAAATCAAGTTCTGTATTCACCTCTGTCATGCACATTGCAGCTGGCTGTAAGATAAGTTCTATGAACAACTCATATTAAATAGAAATTTGTCATCCGTCTTTATATTTTCCCACATCCAACATTGATATGTTGATAAATAGCGCTGATAAATCAGAAAGCTCCCAAACAAAACTCCTCACTGATTTTTGGTTGTTTTTTGACATCGACTTCTATTTTCAGTTCCTAATTAAATCTGCTTTTTCAGTCATGACATTTTCTGAATCTGATTTCCTTTCAACTCTTCTGAAAGATTTTTTACAGAATAAATACAAAAGTACTCAGTGTTCAATTGGCATGTTGTATAGTAACTGCTTGCTCTGATGTATTACAAAAAGCAGCCAATTAATATTTGTTGAGTGATGGCCACACGAACGACTGGATTATGTGTGCTATTTCTCAATTTGATCATGAATGTAGTCCAGGCACATGAATTAGTGGTTCCACTGTCTGTTTATTTTAGTCATCCTAATGACCAAATTATATTATCTCAAAAAGTGATACAATCCAAGTAAAGCAATTTGTTACTTCAGTAAAAAACAAAAACTTGACTCTATCAACTTTTAAATTTATCCTCTGGTTTATATGTAATCCTTTGTCTCCTATTGGAATAAACCATGGACTCATCTCCCCAGAATCCCAAGTTACATTTCTTTCCTGTATGTCTTAAGTTCTTCTGCCAAAGTAATCTTTTTCACCTGTCATTTTTTATATGTGAGACTTTTCTGGGACTGTATCTTTTTTTTTTTTAATTTGTCCTGTAAATCATGGGTAAGATCCTTTTGCTCAGTTGCAAAGTCTTCCTAATTTTTAAATGCCTTCCTAGTCATTTTTCTCTCTTCTTGTATACCCTCTAATTGAACCACATCTTGTGTCTGCTCACTATCTAATTCATTTGACCATTTTACTTTATATCGTCTTCCATTTGGATGGATGGATAGATATATAGACAGACAGATTAACAAAATCACTTCTCACAGACACTAAAGAATTGTTAATATAATCTGCTAGCACCAAGAGCTTACTTCCTAATGACATACATTGTCTTTTTATCCCCTCTTGATGAGCACATCTCTTTCATATTTGTAATGGATCAAGACATTCATATTTGAATATCATTGTATGTATGGTTTACAAAGCCATCCCTCCTTTTATCTATTTCTGTTTTATTATCATCGGTTTCTGATTGTAAACTCTCAAATGAAAGAATGATGTTTATTAAACATATCCTAAACAATTTCCAGCACTGTAATATGAGGATATAGACAAGTAAAATATTGTTTATGTCTATTAACAAATTGTTATGCATGTATCTGAAACTCTATAGGTATCTGAAACTATAAAAAAAATCAATTAATTCTTTCATCTTTCACCAGTATATTCATTCAACCTTGCTAGAGGGAATATGTAATGAAAATGGGCCCCTTTCATTATTCAATGGATCTTGTTAGATCAATAGTATTTCCCATTTAGTAAAATGTGATGTCTCATGATTTTTCATAGCAATCTGTATAATTGGAAGGGATGTGCTTTGATTAACATAGAAGAGTGGTAATTCAAAAGAGGCATCATAATGAGATGTAAGAGAAGCCTTGTTGATATTTCTAACCCATGTGAGTTTCCAAAATAAATACTTTTAGGAAACTAAAAAAAAGAACACCTTTCCAAGTTTCCTGCTGCTTATCATCCCTTCTATTTGATCCTTTTAGTGACAAACCATGTACATTACAACTTTCTTTCTCTGCTGGTCATAGCTACACTCTTTTGCTCGACATTTTAAATCTTCAATAAAATATAAATGAGCAACAGCTTCCTGCTAACCACAAATTCCCCTTCTTGTTTTGCTTTGTCTAAATGTTCTTCTTGAATGCCCAAAGGACTTTCTCTTCCTGCTTGGCACAGTCTGAAATTAGTTTGAATCACATTATTCTTACATCCAGGGTACCTGCATTATGATTCCAAGGGTAATTTGTGTCCTTTAACCATAGAGTGCTTATCATCAATGCTTCAAGGGACTCTAATCTGGCCTTGATCTTGCTCACTTCATCAAGGCTGCTCAGGGGTAGATCTGTTCACTGGAAAAATATTGGTTTCATTCCTATGAGAACTAAGAAATCTATTTCTCAACCAAGCCAGCGATTTCTAACAGCGTTCCTTTTTTTTTTTTTAATCACATTTACAAGACAGTGCTGGTACAAAAGTGTGCACCCATTTTTCTCACTGTTAAGTTCAAGGCAAGCAGTTCTTTTTGCCATCTCTCCTTGAACATCAATTCTGACCTAAATATTCAGCTCTTGAGGATCAATTAAAAATCTTGTTCTGCCTCTGTGAGAGTGTACCGGGTGTATGTGTGTCTGTGTGTGTTTCCTTTCCAATGTCTCATTAAAAGATTAAGACACACTATTATTATACACTATTATTAGTTAAAATAAATGGGTAGACTTTGCCTTGCTTATTGCTCATTCATGCTTTTATTAATTTTATAATTAACTATATATATATATAAAATTATAATTTTAAAACTCTTCCAGTTAGATCATCTTAATGGCAGGTCACTTTATCTGCCAAAAAGACTGATTATAAACCTTTGTTTTGTGCAAAATCCCCACTGTTCACAGGGTGTGGTGCAAGACACTCGCGCATTCCTGAGTTGCCATAATATTATAATATTTTTTGTGAATGAATTGATCTACTTTAGGAAATATGATCTCCAAGTTGGATTTTGTAACCAACTATTTCCCAGGTTTATTTCTGGGCACTAACCTGGTAGCTGTCCTCTCCGTTCAAAGTCATTGTCATACAAACACTGAAGATAGCTAAGATTCTCCTAAATTCTTTGAAATTCCTGATTAGTAGTATCTTGCCTCGAGTTGAATTTGTATAAACCTCGAACTACAATGTGGAAAAAAACTGTTAAAGCCTTAATTTCACATCAGGTGTGAAAAAAATGTGTTGTGATAAATTATTTGCATGGGTTCAATTCAGTCAAGACAGTATCAATGTGACATCAGACAGAAATGAAGAGATTTAAGCTGAGAATGTGTATATGAACACACTACAGTCACATAAGCATTGAGGTGGGGGTTATCTCAAAGCACTAATCATAGTTCTCACTCCAGATAGTTCTCATTACCCCATCAAAAAGCTGGAATGATTGAGTTCCAGATCAAGTCTTGATACTCTCTAACTAGCTGGATGATAAGACAAGTTAGATAACCTCTTTGTGCCTCAGTTTTCTTTCCATAAAATTGGAGGATTGAGCCAAAACAGCAACTGACAGGGCCATCTGGCATGACTTGGGTCATAATATGACCCAGTTCCAGTTCCAGCACTAGCTACAGTAGAGCCAAAAGTCTAGTCTACATCACCTACCAGAAGCCCCTTTAGCCAGTGGGAACGAGTGGCAACAAAGTGTTAGTCCTCAGGTGGGCCGGGGGCAATAGAGAGGTTGATATCTCCTGGTGGAGATGATCTCCAAGATATCTTCAAAGATATAAGTTCTTCCACCTAAAGTGAATCATTGGAATACAAAAAAATTAACCCATTTTAAAAAGAGATTCTGAAAATTCAACCTGGAGCTACACCGTATAAAAAATAATACCGCTTTAATCCACAAGGATGTACTGTATAGCACAGGGAACTCTACTCTGTAGTTACCCATATGGGAAAAGAATCTGAAAAAGAATAAATATATGCATATGTATAATTGAACCACTTTGCTGTACACCTGAAACTAACACAACATTGTAAATCATCTGCTATTGTTGTTCATTTGCTAAGTCGTGTCCAACTCTTTGTGACCCCATGCACCACAGCATGCCAGGTTTCGCTGTCCTTCACTGTCTTCTGGAGTTTGTTCTAACTTATGTCCATTCAGTTGGTGATGCCATTCAACTTTACTCCAATATAAAATAATATTAAAATAATAATAATGCATCTTTAAAGGGATAAGATTATATGAATAAAACGTGTAAGAAATATTGTCACGTTGACCACTTTCTCTCAAAGATAATGAAAGAATGGGCTTCCTTAGAGGCTAAGTGGTAAGGAACCCACCTGTCAATGCAGGGGATGTGCGTTTGATCCCAGGATCAGGAAGATCCCCTGGAGAAGGAAATGGCAACTACTCCAGTACTTTTTCTTGGAAAATCCCATGGACAGAGGAGCTGGTGGGCTACAGTCCACAGGGTCACAAAAGAGCTGGACACAACTTAGTGGCTAACCAGCAAAATGAATAGAATAAAATATCAAGACTGCTTTACTTTTCCAGAATGCAGCCCTTAACTAGTGAAACAGCACCTATTCTTTCAAAGGAGGCAGACATATTTTCCAACAATTAAAACGCATGTGCTTAAAGAAAATGTGGTACATATATACAAGGGAATTTTACTAAGCCATGAAAAAAGAATGAAATAATGCCATTTTCAGTAACATGGATGGACCTAGAGATTTTCACACTAAGTGAAGTAGGTCAGACAAAGACAAATATCATATAATATCACATATGCAGAATCTAGAAAAATGATACAAATGAACTTATTTACAAAACAGAAAGAGTCTCACAGATTTTGAAAACAAACATGTTGCCAAGGGGGAAAGTGCAGGGGAAAAGGGATAAATTGGGAGATTGGGATTAACATAGACCCACTACTATATTTAAAATGGATAGTCAACAAGGACCTACTGTATAGCACAGGGAACTCTATTTAATATTCTGTAATAACCTGTATAAGTGTTAGTTGCTCAGACGTTTCTGACTCTTTGCGACCCCTATGGACTGTAGCCCACCAGGTTCCTTTATCCATGGAATTCTCCTGGCAAAGACCCACTGGAGTGGGTTACCATTTCCTTCTCCAGGGGATCGTCCCAACCTAGGGACTGAATCCAGGTCTCTTGCATTGCAGATATCTTTACTGTTTGAGCCACCAGGGAAGTCCAATAATCTGTATATATTCTCTAATAACCTATATAGGAAAGGAATATGAAAAAGAATATATGTATGTATATGTATAACTGAATCACTTTGCTGTACCCTTTAAACTAACAAAATGTTGTAAATCAACTGTATTCTAAAATAAAATAAAAACTTTTTAAATGAAACAAAATAAACTGCATGTTCTGAATGAGGTTGAAACTAACTTTGCACAGGGGCTAGGAGGCCACCTGAGAAGGATCTTGAAGCGTGAGTAGGAGTCTATTAAGAAAAGAAAGGGAGTATGAACTGTCCAGGAAAGAGAAATAGATTTCACAATGGGTCTGTTGTATTTGAGGAAAGATGAGAAGTTTCTTGAACCTGGAGAATTAGAACATTGGGAAACCATCAAAAGAAAGGCTGAAAAAATGGTAGAAAGTAGGTTCTCATGGAATAAAGTAAGGAGTCTGGATTTTATAGAAAATAGGACTCCTTGGTGATGTCTATTTTTATGGCATTTTTTTTTTTAATTCGCCTATTTTCTCTTTATGACAATAACTGCCTTCTAAGAGAGGAGCAAATCAAATGACAGGTCTTTTAGTCTGTCTGTGTGTTTTATTGAATAAGTCTGATGGGTTTAACTTACATGAAGCTGGGAGGAGGTTAGCCAAAGTTGCTAAAAAATGAAAGGAGAATAAATTGGAGTTCTTAGTAATGAGATCAGAAACAGAGGAATGAAGGGAGAATTCAACAAGATAAAGAAAAGTGTGTGTGTGTGGGGGGGGGGGGGGTCCATAAACACATTAGTAAATATTCACAGCAAGGGACATTTTAGGGGTAAATGAGGGATATTTTAAGAATGGTTATCTCTTTGTTCCATGTAAAGTTATTTTTATTCATAATGTGGAATTCACTCTCCAGTCTTTCTCCCAAATCTCCAAGTTCATTGAATTTGTAATATTTATGTAAGTAGGGATTTTAGTGTTTGTGAAAATCGAGTGGGCTGAGTTAGTTGTATAAGACACATTAAGAAGGCAAGGCCCAGAGGCTGAGGTGACTAGATAATTTAATTCCTACAGGCATTTTTAAAAGTCTTGGAGAAGGCTTTGGCCAATAAGTCATGAAATCGGGGAAGAGGAAGAGTTTTTGCTAATTTTATCTGGAAGTCAAATGCAAGGGTGGGGGTGGCAGATACCCACCTAATCTAATCTCTGCTCAGAGTAAGTTTTTCAGTAAGAGAGTGGCATGACCAAATTCACAGAAAGATAATTTAGTAGTATAAGAATGGACAGGGATTATCCCTGTGTAAAACTGAGTCAGAGATTGGCACAACATTGTAAATCAACTGTACTTCAATAAAAAAGAATTGAGCAGGGACTGTGAAAGTTAAGGCAGTAGAACAGAACATCAATATTGAAGCAATAGCAAGTATCATTTGAAGCAAAGGTAGGTGTCAATAAGTACACCAGGGTTATCTACTGGCTAGATCTGGGAAATGGTACCTAGCAGGAGGGAATATAGAGGCAGAGGTAAGGGAGGGGTAGTGAATTAAAGTTAGAATGTAAGCTTCAGGCTTCAGAGTGACTGTGATAGACTTAAATAGAAGTGTCCATTAGGAACATGTATATAGACTTCAAGAGATTTTATATTCAATAACATTTGATTTTACTTCCAGATTATCTTAGCCAGAATGTGGGTCCCATGACTAGGTATTAATATGTTGTGGTTAGGCTCCCAATTAGAGCACATTAATTCCCATTGTGTATCCTCAAGCCATGTTGCTCTTTCCCTCTTTCCTTCCCCTTCCCTCCCTTCCTTTTTTCTACTTCACTGTCTATTCTCTTTCATCAAACACTTATTGAAGAAAACAAAAACTCTCATTGTTTTTCACTTTCTCTAAATCCTGTATAGCAATTATTTTACACATTAATTTCATATGATATGAAAATATTTTCTCACATTGAAATTAAATGAGCTGTCGCAGTTTTGATATGGTGGTAGCTGTTGTTATCTTAATGTTTTAGGTTTTTGTTATTATCATTAAAAGAAAATTGTTGCTGTCATATTTTATACACATCATATTTCTCGTATTTTTTCTGGGTTTTTTGTTTGTTTGTTTTTTTACTCTACTTTACTTTACAGTACTGTATTGGTTTTGGCATACATTGACATGAATCTGTCATGGGTGTACATGAACTCCCAAATATTCTTTCTGTTTTAAGGAGAAAGTTATTCATAAAGCTTTTCCATTGTTATCTATTAACATCAATTTAATTCTCTACAACGGTCTTCTCTTTTTCCTGTTAAGTATATCTTCTTTCTATGCTCTCTTCTCACATGAATGTACACTTTCCCATGTCTTCTGATCTGAATTCCACAAATGCAAATGGTTGATTAGACCACATCAGTAAGCATTTATGAAGTTTTGCCTACTTTTTTTGGCTCTGTTATAGTCATCTTAAGGTTGGTATATAAATACTTCATTAGAATCATTTAAAATTCAATTTGTTAAGCTAGCCATTTTTCCATAGAGCAAAATAGAGAAGCATATTAGAATCATCATCATAAGGAGTTAAAATATACAACATAATCATTGTTTCTTCCTGAAAATACAGAAGAAAAAGGACCTTACTAACTTGTTTCATTAGAATTTTTACTGAAACATTTGAATTTGTAAAAACCACTAGAAATCAATTTAAATTATCTTTTTTAGAAATTAGGAGAATTTTAAAGACAGTATCTATGATATATAGTTAACAGTAAGATAATAAAATCATGGTAAGAATAAAAGTTTAATGCTTGTACAACATCAGTGAAAGGTGCTAAAATGCTTGCAGAAATTGGTGACAACAATGAGGACTGAATTGTATTAAATAAAAATAAGATAAAGTATCATTCCATACTGATGGAATTAGTATGGAATGATACAATAAACTGTGGAAAATTCTGAAAGAGATGGGAATACCAGACCACCTAACCTGCCACTTGAGAAATCTGTACGCAGATCAGGAAGCAACAGTTAGAACTGGACATGGAACAACAGACTGGTTCCAAA
>SJYX01022215.1:405154-459398 GCA_006410675.1 Oreotragus oreotragus
TGTTCTTTGGAAGGAATGATGCTAAAGCTGAAACTCTAGTACTTTGGCCAACTCATGTGAAGAGTTGACTCATTGGAAAAGACTCTGATGCTGGGAAGGATTGAGGGCAGGAGGAAAAGGGGACAACAGAAGATGAGATGGCTGGATGGCATTACTGACTCGATGGACGTGAGTCTGAGTGAACTCCAGAAGATGGTGATGGACACGGAAGCCTGGCGTGCTGCGATTCATGGGGTCACAAAGAGTCAGACACGACTGAGCGACTGAACTGAACTGATATTATATCTTATCTATCTATCAATTATCTATCAATATATAGATTTCTATTAAGAGATAGCTATCAATTATCTCCACAGAAAGTTTGTTTTTAAACACCATACTTCAATTTTTTTTCCAGAAATTTCACTCCTGTAGATGCATTCCAAAGATTTATAATGTCAATGATTTTTAAAACCTAAGAGGACCTAGGGCCTATTATAATACATTTTATCTCTTCAAATCTCTAACTTAAATGTTTCTTATTGTTTAGTTGATGTAAAAAGTATAGGACAAAGGACAATTGAAGTAAATTATCATCATGTGGATTTTGAGAGATTTTTTCTGAAAAAACTTACATTTGAAAGGGTAGTCACTACTTAAAAGTTTTCCATTTATATCTTAAAATAGCTAAATTTGAATATGATTTGCTTACATTATATATTTCTTCTGTGGAACTCAATGTATTGTATTACATGCATAATATAAATCAGCAACTAAGCAATAGATACACAATAGTCAGAAATAAAATAATGGATGTTAAAGAAATCATCAAGAAATTTTCCCAAAGTCTCACAGGAATCTAGTACTAGGGCTAGGAAAAAGAATATATGCAGTAGTCTAATGCAGTGATCCACTTCTAAGATTATGCTATTTCTAAAGTTTTGTCATATAGTTATAAAGATACCCCCAATTCCCCCCATTTAGGAAGAGAATCCTCACCATTTGTTTAGTGGTGGACAAACTCCTCAGAATGCAGTCTAAGGTTGAGAGCTAGTACCTCTTCCATAAACCTTTCATGAAAAGGTCAGTGCCATTCAAGCTCGCCCTCCTTTCTCCCGTATATATTTATATGTGTCACTCAGCGCCCTTTCTCTGGCTTGGAAAGCCATCAAGAACTTTTATCTTAGGAGTCAGTTGCCAGTTCTGTGTAATGAACCAGTCAGCAGGATTTTCGAGGGCCATGAATATAAGCCTGTCTGTGCCCTTTTTCTCAGACTAAGAATGCCATTACCTCAAAAGCTAGCCATCGGGAAACAGTCTTAGAACTGCCTGCTGGAAGTTATACAGCCTCAGAGCCCACTCTTATTCCTGCGTATGCAGGCATTCTGTTTTAACTTATAAGCTTACTTTTTTCTTATGCATTTTTAAAATTTCCGTTTTATATTAGAGAACAGTCGATTCAGCAATGTTTTGTTAGTTTCAGGGGTACAACAAAGTGATTCAGATATACACATGTGTGTTATGAAAGTGAGTTACTTTCACTTTTATTTTCATGACCGACGCTTTGTGACCCCATGGACTGTAGCCCACTAAGCTATAGCCCACTAAACTACTCTGTCCATGGGATTCTCCATGCCAGATTACTGGTAAGGTGAACTTGCTCGGTTATATCTGACTCTTTGCGACCCCACAGACTGTAGCCTACCAGGGTCTTCCATCCATGAGATTTTCCAGGCAAGAGTACTGGAGTGGGTTGTCATTTCCTTCTCCAGAGGATCTTCCTGACCCAGAGATCGAACCCACGTCTCCCGCCTTGTAGGCAGACGCTTTACCCTCTGAGCCACCAGGGACTGGACTGAGGAGGCTGCCATTTGCTCCTCCAGGCTTCCCTTGTGGTGCGGCTGGTAAAGAATCTGCCCACAATGCGAGAGACCTGGATTTAATCCCTGGGTTGGGAAGATCCCCTGGAGAAAGGAAAGGCTACCCACTCCAGTATTCAAAAAGTCAGACACAACTGAGTGACTTTCACTTTCACTTTCCTCCTCCAGTGGATCTTCCCAATCCAGGAGTCAAACCCTGTCTTGGAGTCTTGACTCCTGCCTTGCAGGCAGATTCTTCACTCCTGAGCTACTGAGAAGCCCCCATACATATACAAGTATCTATTATTTTTCAAATTATTTTCCCATTTATTACAACATATTGCACAGAGTGGAGAAGGCAATGGCACCTCACTCCAGTACTCTTGCCTGGAAAATCCCATGGACAAAGGAGCCTGGCAGGCTGCAGTCCATGGGGTCGCTAAGAGTCGGACACGACTGAGCGACTTCACTTTCACTTTTCACTTTCCTGCATTGGAGAAGGAAATGGCAACCCACTCCAGTGTTCTTGCCTGGAGAATCCCAGGGACGGGGGGAGCCTGGTGGGCTGCCGTCCATGGGGTCGCACAGAGTCGGACATAACTGAAGCGACTTAGCAGCATTGCACAGAGCTCTTGTTGATTATGTATTTTATCTTGAAGTCTATTAACACTGATAACAGGTTTCTCAGGCAAGAGAAATCACTAAAAAATCTTTCTCTTCCCTTTTATATTATCTTACCCAGAATGTGGGTACTCGAGTTATTAAAATGTTCTGTTTAGCCTCCCAAGTAGAGGCTATCAATTCACAGAGCCTTTAAACATGTCTGTTGTTTCATTTGTCCCCTGTCTCTCTCCCTCAGGATATTATCATATTTGGCAAGATGGAGTTCAATTTCACTTAAAATGATGGAATTAGGCAGCCCATCTAATGCTTGGAACCTATACACTCTTAGAAGCATAGTTACATTTAATCAGATATTAGGCCATAAAATTAATAGTTCTACATTTGGAACTAAAGCAGATTTTTGAGTTTCATTTGACATTTTAAGAGTGAGTTGAAATAAATATGTAGTAGAACACCAGGCCCATTAAATCAAAATATTTAGTGGTCATATTTTATAATTTATGGCTTTACAATGTTACAAATTGTTAAGCTATATTTCAATTTTAGTGTATTTGCATGTTGTATACAATATGATAGGAAACAAAGTAAAGAAAGCAGTGTGGGCCTTTGGAATGCAGAAGAAGTAATCATGCTGCAGATAAAGTTTCAGTTCAGTCACTCAGTCGTGTCGACTCTTTGCAACCCCATGAATCACAGCACTCCAANTTTTACATTTGAATTGAAAATTAATAAAAATAATTGTTATAGAAATAATACTAGTAAAGCTATTACTCTGTTACTCTTATACAGTGCTAGTAATATATTAAAATGGTACAATTTTTTGAAAAACAATCTGATGTATAATTTTTTATATCAAATGATTGAGCACTACGTTTCTGGGCATCTCCCCAAATTAAATAGTGCAAAAAAGAGAACTGTATCTAGCACAAAAATGGTCATTACAACTTTGTTAATTTATTTATTAGTTCTAATCTTATAAGTGAAAATTGCTCTTTCATTATTATAAGAACAATGCATACCCATGGTAAACAATTTAAACAATATGTAAGAACAAGGCATACCCCTCTCAGTTCCATTTCCTAGAAGGAACTGCTCCTAAGGACACCTTTGCAAAATTTTAATAGTTTGCTATTCAAATTTATGTGAATACATATTTCTTTTAGCACATATTTACACCATATGAATTGTTCTTCAATGTGCTATTTTCATTTACTGTCATATCTTAGACATCTTTCCATTTTGATACATACAACTGATTCTTTTGAAGAGCCAAATAGTTTTCCATTGCATCACTGCACCATTCTTTGTGTACCCAATACTCATTTTGAGTTGTATGCATTTTTCCCTATTAGAAAGAATGTTGCAAAGGACATCCTTTCACATAAATCTCTTTATACTTACAAGAATAACTGTAGTATATTCTCAGCTGCTGCTGCTAAGTCATTTCAGTCATTCCGACTCTGTGCGACCCCATAGATGGCAGCCCACCAGGCTCCCCTGTCCCTGGGATTTTCCAGGCAAGAACACTGGAGTGGGTTGCCATTTCCTTCTCCAATGCATGAAAGTGAAAAATGAAAGGGAAGTCGCTCAGTCGTGTCCAACTCCTAGCGACCCCAGGGACTACAGCCTACCAGGCTCCTCCGTCCATGGGATTTGCCAGGCAAGAGTACTGGAGTGGGGTGCCATCGCCTTCTCCGATATTCTTAGCTAAATATGGCTAAATAGAGGGTATATTCATTTTAAATTCAGGTAGATTATTCCTAACTGCCTTCCAAAGTCAATCTATATCCCTACCAACAGTTTTCAACAATGCCTGTTCCCTCCTATCCTTCACAACACAAAGTATTCTCAAACTTTTAAATCCAGCTAACATAATAAGAACTTGTTTTATCCACAAGTATTTGTGTTCTTTAAGGCTCCTGAAGAGAAGTCAGTAGAAGACACATCACCAGTTCCAAAGAGGTAAACAACATTACAAGAGAAAAAATATATGCCATGAAATCACACAGTCAAAAAATCATGTCTTAAAGAGTTATTAGAGCTGATATGCTTCAAATTCCTCATGTATTATTCAAAATTTACATCTTTTTAACTTTACACAAACACACCAGTGCAGGTAAACACCCAAACAAAAGTATGTAAATAGCCTTGGGAATGTGACAAACCACTTATACTCATTTCACAGGAAAGGAGACTGAGATCCAGAAAACAAAAAGACTTTCTATTGTCACACAACTACTTCCAGATAGAGCAAGTTATAGCGAGATTCAGCTACAGGAACAAAATAATTTTCAAGGTAATATGCAAGTGTAATATGGCTTTATATACAATATAATATAGATCATGGTACAATAAAGCTGGTTAATTTGTCATTTTATTAGTGGAAATCTCTTCTAATGAGTACAGTAATAGCTAACATTTACAATGGACAACTGACAAAAGATTAACTTTATGTTCTCTGTAGTTTTAGAGTTATGGGTTTAGTGTTGAATGTATTTTGTTCCAATTATTTAAAATTAACCATGGATGTGTGTTAGATTTTGAAGTCAGAATGTGAGTTTCCAAAGCAATTCCCAATTTTCCCAGATGCAAAGGATATTTTTGCAAAACTGCTGAAATAAGAAAGAAAAGAGAAATAGAAAGGAGCCTGGATTGGATCTGATTTGAACAGGATACATACAGCTGTGTGTCCTCTGTAATTCTTTTTTTTTTTTTTTTTATCACAAGAGCACTTTCTCATGTCATTAAATACTCTTTGAAATTTAATGCCTGCAAAGAAATTAATTTATTCAATTCTCTTTCAGATTATTTTTATTTTTCTATGTCATGAATAACATTTCAAAAAAACAATCTTATAGGTAAAATTTGTGTATGTATCTCCAATGATTACCTCGGTAAAAATTCATAGAAGTGGGTGTATTAGGCCTAAATATACAAAATTTTAAGGGTCTACATGCTTTTCCTGAAAGACTAGTCCCAGGGAAAATACCTACCAAGAGTGTATTAGTGTGTATATTTTCCTTCATTCCTCCAATATTGAGCATTATTAGTACTTTGAAAGATTTTTGAAATGGAAAATCTGGGCAATGATACTATGAATATTCCCCCTATATGCTCCTCCCTCATTTTTCAAACTTTATATTTTGTTTGTTCGCTTTTGTATCTAAGTAGATTAAATTTGGTTGGGCATACATGACTAAGAATTGTGACAATATAACAGCCGTTAAGTCTAAACCTGCATGATCCTGTAACTATAATGGGAAGTCAATGAAAGAAAGTATCACTCTGATGGAAAGTTTCACAGAAGGGCTGATAGAAGCCAGGTTGGCAAAAAGGAGGTAAGGACGTGTTCTAGACACAGGAAATCTCAGAAGTTCAAACAAGCAGAAAACCCTTTAGGAACAACTGTTTTAATAAACTGACTTAAAATAGGGTTGGTTTGACTCTAAAATCTCCTTGGTGGTTTTCTCTTTTCATCTCACTGAAAAACCTCCTGCCTCAAAATTGTTGAATTAAGTATGATCAAGAAAGTGAATGCTGAGGAAGTAGGTAAATGTTTTCTATTTTCATACCATGCTTCCTCTGGTCAGAGATCACCTGCTCTCTGCAGACACTTGGCTTGATTGGGATTCTCATAGCCCATTTTTCCATGCCTGCTAATTTAAAGAAAACCCAATATACTCATGTTTTCCCAGTTTGCTTTTCTGCATTCTTAATCAACACACCACTAGGCAGAATCTTCCTTAGGCTGCAGAATCTGAGCTGACAGTTTTCAATTTGGTCCTTCCAATAAAATTCTTTGGCTAAATATAAGTTTTTTTCTCAGTGAACAGAGGGAAGAAAAGTTTTTGTAAGCCTGTTTTTAGAGATTATGTCTTAATTAGTTATCTCAAGTATAGAATACCCCCCCATCCATCTGTAAACTAGTATTCAAGTCTGACCACCTCATTATGTACAAACAGATTAAAAAAAAGAAGAAAAAAAGGCAACCATCTGGATATCTGATACAACGGCAAAAGTCAGAATCCTTAAAACACTCTGTGTTTACATGCAGTTTCCTCTTATTATTTATTCATTCATTTCTGCACTTCTATAGTCCATGTCCAGAAAAGGATTTGTGGCTTTGTATAATTGGACTGCTAACAAGCCTCATTTTGTGCTGAACAACAATAGCCTTTTCTTCACTCCTCAAAGTGCATTAGGGCACATAAGTGTTCATAGAGGCTTTATTTATAATAGCCTTAAACTGAAAGTAACCCAGATGTCCTCCAGTGAGTTAATAAACTCTGATACATCCATACAATGGAATACTACTCTGCAATATAAAGGAATGAGCTACTGACACATTCAACCTTGGACAGGTCTCAAGGGCATCACAATTAGTGAGAAAAGCCAATCTCCAAAAGGTTGTATACTGTATGATTCCATTTATGTAATAGTTTCTAAATGAGAAAATTGTAGAGACAGAAGACAAATGAAAGGTTCCTAGGGAACAGAGACAGGCATTGGTGAGGCGCTAAAGAACAAACCAGAGGAAGATCCTTTGTGATGATGGAATGCTTCTGTACCCTGACTGAGGCAGGAGTTACACGACTGTTTACATGGGGCCAAGCAGCATAAACTACACACATGCATGCAGACACAACTGAGTGTGCATCAAAACTGGTGACAACTGAGTCAGAACTGTACACTAGTTACTACTATCATACCATTAGACCAATATCGTTTTTTTTTTNTCCCCTGTCCCTGGGATTTTCCAGGCAAGAACACTGGAGTGGGTTGCCATTTCCTTCTCCAATGCATGAAAGTGAAAAATGAAAGGGAAGTCGCTCAGTCGTGTCCAACTCCTAGCGACCCCAGGGACTACAGCCTACCAGGCTCCTCCGTCCATGGGATTTGCCAGGCAAGAGTACTGGAGTGGGGTGCCATCGCCTTCTCCGATATTCTTAGCTAAATATGGCTAAATAGAGGGTATATTCATTTTAAATTCAGGTAGATTATTCCTAACTGCCTTCCAAAGTCAATCTATATCCCTACCAACAGTTTTCAACAATGCCTGTTCCCTCCTATCCTTCACAACACAAAGTATTCTCAAACTTTTAAATCCAGCTAACATAATAAGAACTTGTTTTATCCACAAGTATTTGTGTTCTTTAAGGCTCCTGAAGAGAAGTCAGTAGAAGACACATCACCAGTTCCAAAGAGGTAAACAACATTACAAGAGAAAAAATATATGCCATGAAATCACACAGTCAAAAAATCATGTCTTAAAGAGTTATTAGAGCTGATATGCTTCAAATTCCTCATGTATTATTCAAAATTTACATCTTTTTAACTTTACACAAACACACCAGTGCAGGTAAACACCCAAACAAAAGTATGTAAATAGCCTTGGGAATGTGACAAACCACTTATACTCATTTCACAGGAAAGGAGACTGAGATCCAGAAAACAAAAAGACTTTCTATTGTCACACAACTACTTCCAGATAGAGCAAGTTATAGCGAGATTCAGCTACAGGAACAAAATAATTTTCAAGGTAATATGCAAGTGTAATATGGCTTTATATACAATATAATATAGATCATGGTACAATAAAGCTGGTTAATTTGTCATTTTATTAGTGGAAATCTCTTCTAATGAGTACAGTAATAGCTAACATTTACAATGGACAACTGACAAAAGATTAACTTTATGTTCTCTGTAGTTTTAGAGTTATGGGTTTAGTGTTGAATGTATTTTGTTCCAATTATTTAAAATTAACCATGGATGTGTGTTAGATTTTGAAGTCAGAATGTGAGTTTCCAAAGCAATTCCCAATTTTCCCAGATGCAAAGGATATTTTTGCAAAACTGCTGAAATAAGAAAGAAAAGAGAAATAGAAAGGAGCCTGGATTGGATCTGATTTGAACAGGATACATACAGCTGTGTGTCCTCTGTAATTCTTTTTTTTTTTTTTTTTTATCACAAGAGCACTTTCTCATGTCATTAAATACTCTTTGAAATTTAATGCCTGCAAAGAAATTAATTTATTCAATTCTCTTTCAGATTATTTTTATTTTTCTATGTCATGAATAACATTTCAAAAAAACAATCTTATAGGTAAAATTTGTGTATGTATCTCCAATGATTACCTCGGTAAAAATTCATAGAAGTGGGTGTATTAGGCCTAAATATACAAAATTTTAAGGGTCTACATGCTTTTCCTGAAAGACTAGTCCCAGGGAAAATACCTACCAAGAGTGTATTAGTGTGTATATTTTCCTTCATTCCTCCAATATTGAGCATTATTAGTACTTTGAAAGATTTTTGAAATGGAAAATCTGGGCAATGATACTATGAATATTCCCCCTATATGCTCCTCCCTCATTTTTCAAACTTTATATTTTGTTTGTTCGCTTTTGTATCTAAGTAGATTAAATTTGGTTGGGCATACATGACTAAGAATTGTGACAATATAACAGCCGTTAAGTCTAAACCTGCATGATCCTGTAACTATAATGGGAAGTCAATGAAAGAAAGTATCACTCTGATGGAAAGTTTCACAGAAGGGCTGATAGAAGCCAGGTTGGCAAAAAGGAGGTAAGGACGTGTTCTAGACACAGGAAATCTCAGAAGTTCAAACAAGCAGAAAACCCTTTAGGAACAACTGTTTTAATAAACTGACTTAAAATAGGGTTGGTTTGACTCTAAAATCTCCTTGGTGGTTTTCTCTTTTCATCTCACTGAAAAACCTCCTGCCTCAAAATTGTTGAATTAAGTATGATCAAGAAAGTGAATGCTGAGGAAGTAGGTAAATGTTTTCTATTTTCAAACCATGCTTCCTCTGGTCAGAGATCACCTGCTCTCTGCAGACACTTGGCTTGATTGGGATTCTCATAGCCCATTTTTCCATGCCTGCTAATTTAAAGAAAACCCAATATACTCATGTTTTCCCAGTTTGCTTTTCTGCATTCTTAATCAACACACCACTAGGCAGAATCTTCCTTAGGCTGCAGAATCTGAGCTGACAGTTTTCAATTTGGTCCTTCCAATAAAATTCTTTGGCTAAATATAAGTTTTTTTCTCAGTGAACAGAGGGAAGAAAAGTTTTTGTAAGCCTGTTTTTAGAGATTATGTCTTAATTAGTTATCTCAAGTATAGAATACCCCCCCATCCATCTGTAAACTAGTATTCAAGTCTGACCACCTCATTATGTACAAACAGATTAAAAAAAAGAAGAAAAAAAGGCAACCATCTGGATATCTGATACAACGGCAAAAGTCAGAATCCTTAAAACACTCTGTGTTTACATGCAGTTTCCTCTTATTATTTATTCATTCATTTCTGCACTTCTATAGTCCATGTCCAGAAAAGGATTTGTGGCTTTGTATAATTGGACTGCTAACAAGCCTCATTTTGTGCTGAACAACAATAGCCTTTTCTTCACTCCTCAAAGTGCATTAGGGCACATAAGTGTTCATAGAGGCTTTATTTATAATAGCCTTAAACTGAAAGTAACCCAGATGTCCTCCAGTGAGTTAATAAACTCTGATACATCCATACAATGGAATACTACTCTGCAATATAAAGGAATGAGCTACTGACACATTCAACCTTGGACAGGTCTCAAGGGCATCACAATTAGTGAGAAAAGCCAATCTCCAAAAGGTTGTATACTGTATGATTCCATTTATGTAATAGTTTCTAAATGAGAAAATTGTAGAGACAGAAGACAAATGAAAGGTTCCTAGGGAACAGAGACAGGCATTGGTGAGGCGCTAAAGAACAAACCAGAGGAAGATCCTTTGTGATGATGGAATGCTTCTGTACCCTGACTGAGGCAGGAGTTACACGACTGTTTACATGGGGCCAAGCAGCATAAACTACACACATGCATGCAGACACAACTGAGTGTGCATCAAAACTGGTGACAACTGAGTCAGAACTGTACACTAGTTACTACTATCATACCATTAGACCAATATCGTTTTTTTTTTTTGTTTTAATATTACACTACAGTTAAGAGGCTACCATTGGAAGAGACTAGTGAAGGGTTCACTACACATTCCTTTTCCAACTTCTTGTGGGTCTATAATTTTAAAGTTTAAAAGAATGCGTCAGGGTCCCCACCTATGTTTTCCCTTTGCTGGGACCATTAATGCCCTACATTCGATCATTGGACCCCTAACTTGTAAAAATTAATTAATTTGTTTTAATTGGAGACTAATTACTTTACAATATTGTAATGGTTTTTGCCATACATTGACATGAATCAACCATGGGAAGGAGGTGGGAGGGGGGTTCAGAATGGGGGGCACACGCACCCCTAACCTTTTAACTCTTACTAGGCAAGTCTTCCTAAGTTCCCCAGACTAAGTTTGCTTCCCTCTGTTATATCTTCTCATGACATTTCATGCTTCTTCTTTGGGTCTAGCACGATAGCTCTTAAATAATTCCATTAGCGTAACATAGTGTTTAATACCTGCCTTCCCCAGACTATAAGTTTTCAAAAGGCACCAAGTTCACTACTGTATCTTTAGTACTTGATATAGTCCTTAAATGTTGTAGGTGCTTAGTCAATATTTGTTGAAATAAGGAAAGAGAATGACATAGCACATGAGCAAGGATTTCTGTAAGTCACAGCTGGGGAATTTCAGTCTGAATATGAAGATGAGATCATGGAGAAAGTCAGTCCATTGCTAATAAGTAGCTCATCACATTTTATACAGATGTCTGGTATAAAGAGCATAAATATTAATGCACACTCTGCAAAGCCCTCAGTTCATTTAGAACCAATCAAATGTGCTTATTCAATTATTTTCATCCAATTAAGAACATTTTGACTACTTTATTTGTCATTGGTAAAATACAGTCTCCATCCCCATTCTCTGTCCTCAGGTATTTTCCCAACAAGACATGTTGGAACAAATTCTAACATCGCTGATGTTCAGTGGCTTTCAAAGATGTCCCCAGGGCCCAGATAAAACATCAAGGAGAGAACTGGTCATTGACAGTCTATACATTTCTTTTTCTTAGCCTGTCCCCTATTTTCAGAAACCTACCTTCTCTCAACTCAAGTTATCTCATTCCTTCATACTATCGTCTAGCTGTTAGCTACCTCCAGTGTGGTATGCACACATACACACAACTGTCCCGTCTTCCTTTTTTTGAGTCATCTCCCACAAATCTCATTTCCTCAATGCTCACTTCAGTCCGCATGAGAAAAGGAGCTCACTGCATTGACTCAAGTAATGAACAAGAATAAATCTCGAAAACAGTGAAGAGAAGAGATTTTTGAAAGAAGAGGCATCTGTCTAATCCCATTCACTATCCCCAGGTCCCCCATCAGACACCAGAAGAACAGGGATTGGCTTCAGAACATGGCAGCTTCTTTAAGAAAGTCTTCCAACCCTCAAGTTACAAATCATACGAAAAGTGTAGGAGACATCTGGACATCCAAAATTTTGCAATGCTAAGTTGTGTGTTTTAGAAGCAAGCACATAAAAAGACATGTATGAGATCTCAGTCTTCCACAAAATTAGTTCAAAGATACATAGTGAGGAGAACGCTGGTGGTAAAAATCAAATGCCAAACAGCACTAGGGAAATTCTGGGCAAAGAAATATATCTAAAATAAGTTCCTATGTAAGAAAACTTGATTTCATTTCCCTGGTGATTTGGAGTAGCAAGATGACAGTGGCCATTATGTGCTATTGCTTTCTCAGACAACATTACTTTTAACATCATAAATTGAGTATTTTTTGATGTTTATTTGATGTATTAATGAAAACTACACAATATTTTTATTGTCGGTTACTTCAATCATCAACATATGGCAGAACCAGATATATATCTAGTTTTGGAATAATAACCATTGATTGGTATGGAAAAGAAAAAAATCAAAACAATTTCGATAATCCGAATTTTCCTCAAAACTTTTTCTCAGAGTGTAACAAATTGTCTCCTTGTTTCATTTCTCACTCGCCATTTTTTTTTTTTTTAATGAGAACAGGAATACATGTGAAAGTATTGTCATTTACTGACCCATACTGGTAGGAAATTCTGGAGACAGGAATAGACTGCTGCTGCTGCTGCTAAGTCACTTCAGTCATGTCCGACTCTGTGTGACCCCATAGACGGCAGCCCACCAGACTCCCGCATCCCTGGGATTCTCCAGGCAAGAACACTGGAGTGGGTTGCCATTTCCTTCTCCAATCCATGAAAGAGAAAAGTGAAAGTGAAAGTGAAAGTGAAGTCGCTCAGTCTGTCCGACTGTTAGCGACCCCATGGACTGCAGCCCACCAGGCTACTCTGTCCATTGGATTTTCCAGGCAAGAGTACTGGGGTGGGGTGCCATTGCCTTCCCCGAGGAATAGACTAGATTTCTCTTTTTTATTTTCTGGTTTTGTTTATGTGCAAATCTCTTCAATTTGAAGCCATGTACTATTTGAGTAAACTAATCTCTTTTTCAAGTATAAACCATCCATCTGTCCCTTTTGTTGTTCCCTGAGTTATTTTGGAATTCACTACTGAAAATAAAGTTAATACCTTTAACCTATGTAATGACTCCACGGTTGTGGGGGGAGGGGCGGGGAACTGAAAGTAGGACAGATAAAGAAAATGAAAATATCAACATTTTTTTTTCTCCTACATTCGTGGCACTCACTATCAGAACCAGAAATTATCAGAACAATAATAAAAATACAGACTCCAACAGGCAAATGGATTGTGCTCTCAAAACTTTATTTCCAAATAGGCTGTTTAAGTCATTACCATACAAAATAGAAATAATGTTCTATGCCATAGGTAAGACCCTCAAGCATTCTATGCATGTCTATTTAGTCCAGAAGCATGGAATGGGTCCAAGTCACAAATGGGTCCCAGGATGAGTAAGGAAAGAGAAGAAAGAGAGAATGGAAGAGGAACAGTCTATTTTCCTCTGTAGTACAGACTTAAGCACATTTCCAAAAAGACCAACCTCACCTTTGGCCTCCTCATATTTCCCTTGTGGCATCCTTTCCCACCTTTGGGTACATTTAGTTTTTGACTTTTAGGTACTTGCACCTTTAAATTTCCCCCAGACCCCCATTATAGACATCTAGACCGACTTGGCCCCTTGAACCACATGCCATGGACCTCACATCAGACGAAAGTTTAAATTCAAAATTTATTTATTTTTTAAATTTAAATTTACCTTTTAACTGAGGGAAAATTGCTTTACAGAATTTTTTTTTTTTCTGCCAAATATCATCAACATGAATACATGAATAGATATACATATGTCCCCTCACTCTTGAACTCTCTCCCGTCTCCCTCCCCATCCTACCTCTCTGGGTTGCCACAGAGCCCCTGTTTGAGTTCCCTGAGTCATACAGCAAATTCCCATTGACTATCTATTTTTCATATGGTTATGTGAGTTTCCATGTTACTCTCTCCAGTCATTCTTTCAGGTAATATTTGTTCATTATGGTATTCCAACATCTACCCTAATGCTTACCATACATGGTTGTTGTTCAGTTGCTAAGTTGTTTTGGACTCTTTGCAACTTCGTGGACTCCAGTGCACCAGGCTTCCCTGTCCTTCACTATCTCCTAGAGTTTACTCAAACTCAGGTCCACTGAGTCAATGACGCCATTCAACTGTCTCATCCTCTGTTGCCCTCTTCTCCCCCTGTCTTCAATCTGTCCTAGGATAAGGGTCTTTTTCAGTGAATAGGCTCTTCGCATCAGGTGGCCAAAGTATTGGAGCTTCAGCTTCAGCATCATGCTACACATTAGGTGTTCTATAAATATTTGTTGAGCAAATAAATGAGTAACATACAGTTGATATCAAGTCCATGTGAAGGAGGAATTTCTAAATTAGGGAGAATCCATATATGCATTGGTTTGAAGTTCTTAGTTTTGCTGAAATTCATCCCTAAATAATTGTCTTCTCACTGCATTATAGGCAGCTGGTATAAAAAGTTATTCAATTATCCATACTTTAAAGTGAAACCTGGTGTCTTCCTCAAATTTTCTTACTATAACTACATATAAGGTAACAGGTGTAGCACTTCCTGTGGTTTAGAGGCTTTATTAAGTGCTTCTCATAATTTATTTAATCCTCTCATTAGCCTTAGGGATGTATACTATTTTATTCTCATTTTAGAGATGAGCAAACTAAGGCACTGCTTTATTAACTTCCCCAAATCACGCAGCTACCCTGCTTAGCAAGCAGACTCACGCCTGAGCTCTGAGCTCCTCCACCATCTTTGGGAAAGTCTGGTCTCCTTTTCCACTGATATGCGTGCGTGCCAAGTCGCTTCAGTTGTGTCCGACTCTGTGCAGCCCTATGGACTGTAGCCAGCCAGGCTTTTCTCTCCATGAGATTCTCTAGGCAAGAATACTGGAGTGAGTTGACAAGCCCTCCTTCAGGGGATCTTCCCAACCCACGTCCCCTGTGTCTCCTGCATTTGCAGGCAGATTTGCTACTCCTAGTGCCACCTGAGAAGCCCTGATATAAAAAGTCCTTGGTGAGAAGGGCTCACCCCAGATGACCCCTAGTTAGGTTGTGCTCCACTTGTCAGTCACTCGTGTGTCACTACTGTACATTCACAATCCCAGTGACAATGGGAGGAAAAACAGAAAGTGACAGAGCAGTGTGCAAAAAGAACTCTGTCACCATCTGTACATTTCTCAACAATTTCTAGCCTGTAGGACTGATAATTGACATAGGAGTTGTTTGGGTTTTTTTGTTTTGTTTTGTTTTGCTTTGTCTCACGGTATTTTTCAGTTGGCAGATTTTTTTCCTTATCAAAGCAGACAGCTTGGCACGATGGCTATAGCTAAGTTTCCTCCTTATCAGGTACATTTCCATTCCTGGACTAACGTTGAGAAAATTGGTTACTTTTCAACTCTTTCAGTTCAGTTCAGTTCAGTTCAGTCGCTCAGTCATGTCCGACTCTTTGCGACCCCATGAATTGCAGCACGCCAGGCCTCCCTGTTCATCACCATCTCCCCAAGTTAACTCAGACTCACGTCCATCAAGTTGGTGATGCCATCCAGCCATCTCATCCTCTGTCGTCCCCTTCTTCTCCTGACCCCAATCCGTCCCAGCATCAGAGTCTTTTCCAATGAGTCAACTCTTCGCATGAGGTGGCCAAAGTACTAGAGTTTCAGCTTTAGCATCATTCCCTCCAAAGAAATCCCAGGATTGATCTCCTTCAGAATGGACTGGTTGGATCTCCTTGCAGTCCAAGGGACTCTCAAGAGTCTTCTCCAACACCACAGTTCAAAAGCATCAATTCTTCAGCTCTCAGCTTTCTTCACAGTCAAACTTTCACATCCATACATGACCACAGGAAAAACCATAGCCTTGACTAGACGGACCTTTATTGGCAAAGTAATGTCTCTGCTTTTCAATATGCTATCTAGGTTGGTCATAACTTTTCTTCCAAGGAGTAAGCGTCTTTTAATTTCACGGCTTCAGTCACCATCTGCAGTGATTTTGGAGCCCCCCAAAAAATAAAGTCTGACACTGTTTCCACTGTTTCCTCATCTATTTCCCATGAAGTGATGGGACTCGATGCCATGATCTTCATTTTCTGAATGGTGAGCTTTAAGCCAACATTTTCACTCTCCACTTTCACTTTCATCAAGAGGCTTTTTAGTTCCTCTTCACTTTCTGCCCTGAGGGTGGTGTCATCTGCATATCTGAGGTTATTGATATTTCTCCCGGCAATCTTGATTCCAGCTTGTGCTTCTTCCAGCCCAGTGTTTCAACTCGTAGACTATTAAAATGAAATCTAAACCTGCATCTTGTATTATCATATACGTCCAATAGGGCTTTCCTTGTGGTTCAGATGGTAAAGAATCTGCCTGCAACACAAGAGGTTTGGGCTCGATCCATGGGTCGGGAAGATCCCATGGAGAAGGGAATGGCAACCCACTCCAGTATTCTTGCTGGGGAATTCCATGGACAGAAGAGCCTGGTGTGATACAGTCCATGGGGTTGCAAAGGGTCGGACACGACTAGGCAAGAAATATTTTCACTTTTCACACTTCCAATACATTTTTTTCCCTTTTATGTTACTCTAGTCTCTAGTGTGCTACATGGTAAAATAGAATAATAGTTTAGAGTGAGAAGTCCTCTGAAATTGAAGTGATTTGGTTCCAAAAACTAGATGAGTGCTGTCTTTCTTTTTTTGAAATAAACTCCTTTATGTTATCTAAATCACCACATATTATCTAAGTCAACCTTTCAATAAAATTTTTCAGTGTTCATAACCCTCTTGTTGCCAGTTTCTTTGTGTGTGTGTATGTGTTCCACTTTCTCTATTAAAGAAAAATAGCTACTTAAGCCTAAATAGTTTTCTACTCAACATAAATTTCTCACTGTTTAGAAAACACTTATCCGTCTTTTTGGAACTTGATCTCTCTGTTGGTACATTAATTAGCTTTAGTGCATGCTATCTGACACTTTTACAACTGAATTTGGTATACAGTTTTTCCCCTGAGAATTTCATGTGAAGTTGCTAATTTTCTTTTCAGAGTTTAATTTTTTTTATGTCATAAAATAAGTCAATCTATGGATTTTCCAAAAGACAACAATAGAAAAAAATATAGATTCATAAGAGCAATGATAACCTTGCATAATGCTGTATGAACCCAAGTTTACAGAATTAAAGAATATAAGAGACTGTGTAATTCCTGCCTGGATTCAGTGCTCCCTCTTGAGTTACCCAGATACTAGAGGAATTCTCCACTTGGATTGTACAACCACATTTTCCGTTTCTTTTTGCCAGTGTAGTATGAAAAACCAAAAACTGTGAAGAAATAGAATGCAGCCTTTCTCTTTAGCTTTAGAAAATGTAATGTATAAACTGGAGAAAGTTTACAAAAACACCTTCCAGGATAAAAACAGGAAATGGAGAGCCAGGTTAAGAAAAGAAAAATTGTATCATTCTCTCTTTCCATTTTGCTTTGGCCACCTGATCCAAAGAGCTGACTCACTGGAAAAGACCTTGATGCTGGGAAAGATTGAAGGCAAAAGGAGTACAGGGCAGCATAGGGCGAGATGGTTAGATATCATCACTGACTCAATGGACATGAATCCGACCAAACTCCGGGAGATAATGAAGGACAGGGGAGCCTGGCATGCTGCAAATCATGGGTTTGCGAAGAGCCAGACATGACTTAGCAACTGAAAAACAACTTTTTCCACTACCTTCTACTTCTCAAAGGCCACAGAATAATAAAAGAATGCGTTTTAAACCCAAAGACCAAGCCCAAGAGGACTCATAATACCAAATGGATGTTTGGCATTTAGTTGATAAATTAAATCAGGATAGAGTCTTATTGTTTAGTCATTAACTCATGTCTGACTCTTTGCGACCCCATAGTCTGCAGCACGCCAGGTTTCCCTGTCCTTCACTCTCCCCTGGAGTTTGCTCAGACTCATGTCCATTGAGCCAGTGATGCCATCCGACCGTCTCATTCTCTGCTGCCCACTTCTTTTCTTATCCTCAATCTTGCCCAGTATCAGGGTCTTTTCCAGTGAGTTGGCTCTTAGCATCGGTGGCCAAAGTATTGGAGCTTCAGTTTCAGCAACAATTTTTCCAAAGAATATTCAGGGTTGATTTCCTTTCGGATTCACTAGTTTGATCTCCTTGCTGTCCAAGAGACCCTCAAGAGTCTTCTCCAGCACCACAATTCAAAAGTATCAGTTCTCTGGCACTTGGTCTTCTTTATGGAGCAGCTCTCACATCCGTATACAATGACTAGAAAAACCATAGCTTTGACTATACAGACCTTTGTCAGCAAAGTGGCTTTTAGCTGATAAATTAAATCAGGATAGATACATAATCAAGATGAATCTGATGGTCTTTGGTCAATATGTCCATCATCTGGAAATTGGTACTATATTCACTTCACCTGGTCTAAAGGAAAACAATCAGAGAATTAGACCTCTTAATCAAGTGGGATGCCAATATAATGGGTTATTCTACTTTATTACTCTCTGGCTCATGGATGCTAGAGCCTTTCTTTGATGGTGCTTAGCTGACAGCACTTCTGCATCACTATTCTGTGCATCAATATTTACTGAATAGCCACTGCAGCAAATGAAGAAGATGCAGAAGATGAATCTGACGATGGACTAATCACAGTATATGACTTATATGATTTCAGCAGAGGGGCTTAAAAAATAAACCCATGATGACAGTTTATTTGTCAAGTGTAAGATATAAATTCCTCGCAAATAAGGTTGCTGATTAATCAACTTTGTGCTTTTCACCCTAGAATGCTAAATTGTATGGCTTTCGTTTCAGTGAATGGATCTCTGGTATTGTTTCAATGTTGGATCTGCTTCATAATTAACCAGTGAAATAGCTTTGGCTGACAGTATCATTTATGGTGAGCACTATGGCATTTTTTTTATTACTAGTTAATCAAAAAGGAAATAATGAACCACTTGCTTCTAAATAGGAAATCCAAAATAAATAGAATTTAAAAATAAAATTGAAATTTTTTGTGTTGCTGAAAGTTTAATTTGGGAAACGATTTAACTCAAACAAATACATCAGACCTTTAAATAAGTTTAAGAACTGGATGCTATGACAAGTCACTGAGTCTTTATTGCTGCCCTGTGAGCAACAGTATCAATCTGTTGGTCTGGACTTTGACCCAGGCCCCTGGGGACTCATATTCCAAATGTTTGACTGTTATATTAAGGTTTGAGATTAGAAGCAAAACACTGTAAATGAACATTACAAACTGTGAGTGTTGAGGAGATGCGTTTTCTGATGCAATAACTTTTTAAGGTGATTTGGGTGGAGGGGCTTGGATTTTTGGAGGGTTTTATATTTTTGGTCATTACTACTATGCCATAAAAGTGAAAAAAAAAAAAATCCTTTCAAGGCAATGAGTAATTCAGCCCCCTACTTTAGAAATCCTGACACTAATGTGCTGCATTAGCACAAATGTCTTAGTACTAAAGACTCGAAAGAGTGTTAAGTGAAACACAAATGGTTTATGGAATTCATAAATTCTACTTTGAGAAAACAGCCCAACTTTTGAATGACAGTGTTTATAATTGTTGACTTGTATACACAATAAATCCTTTATTCCTGTCTTTTGGGTTTTAACTCTTGGACTAGGTTATAAATTGTAGACTGGGCAATTTAGAAATACCCAAAAGATATTTTTCTGAGTTTCTTCTCCTCTCTGTGTTTCTATAGTTAAATCATAAAACAGAAAAGATTAATGTGAATCTAATCAAAGGTACAGTATAAAATCTCTTTAAATTGATACCCATAAAATTCATTTAATTAGCTATAGTGCAATTTGTAGAACACCTCCATTGGTATCTTGGGCCAGTCTCCTCAGTATTTGATCTAATGGAAAGTACTAGACAGATACTTGATCCCACACGGGCCAGTAACTTAGGCCCACAGCAAGAGACTGCATAATGCATGCAGAAGTTTTGCAAATGAATGCTGCACTTTGCAAGATGGAGCTTGGAGAATGTGCCGGGCTCAGACTGGGCCTCAGCTTATGGCTACCCATGCTGTGCATGTATAGGGCAGCCTGCCAAGGGTGTGGGTTGTGGTGAAAGCCAGTCCACATTTCACTACCCATGTGTCAGCCCAGAAGACAGGAAACCTTGTCTCTCTCATCGACAGAATCTCCTTTTCTCTGAATGGGCTATCCAGAGATCAGAAGTAGTGCCATTAATAATATACACCCAAAAATAATCTGCCAGTTGTGACCTTGTGTTAGTTGCTCAGCTGTGTCCGACTCTGTCCAACTCCATGGACAGTAGCCCACCAGGCTCCTCCGCCCATGGGATTTTCCAGGCAAAAATATTGGAGTGGGTTGCCATTTCCTTCTCCAGGGGAACTTACCCGCCCAGGGATCAAAACCAGGTCTTCTGCATTGTGGGCAGACTCTCCCATCTGAGCCACCTGGGAAACCCGTAAGTGTGACCTTGGCAGGACTGGATTACCCATTTCCACTAGAAACACAAAGCAAAGTACATGTTGCGAAAATGACAGTTAAGTCCTTTTGTGCATTTAAAATATGCACAGCACCTTTCAAGCACATAACAAGCACTGAATAAAATTTTGGCTGGCCTAGGGGGACAGAAGGCAGGCAGGCAGGAGGAAGAGGCAACAAGGTGGTAGGCAGAATTTCTACAATGGTCTCCAAATATGTCTTGCCTTAATCCATAATCCTCAGAAACTATGGATTTGATTAGATATCACGTAAAGGATTATGTTATGTTTTATGGTACAACTGACCCAGGAAAGGGAGATTATCCAGGTGGGCCTAAAAGCAGAGAACTTTCTCCAAATGGGGACAGAAGAGGAGATCAGAAAAATTCAAAGCTTGAGAAGGACTCTTTGCCCCATTTCTGGCTCTGAAATGGAGAAGCCACCCAAGGAAGAATGCAGGGTGATCTCAAGAAAATGAAAGCAGCTCCCTGCTGACAGCCAGCAAAGAAGTGGTGATCTCAGTCCTCTAACCACAGGAACTAGATTCTGCCCACAACTTGAATAAGCTGGGAAGTACATCATTTCCCAGAGGTTCCACAATACAACCCAGCCAGGCCAATGCCTTAATTTCAGCCTTAGGAGACCTTGAGCAGGGATCTCAACCAGCCTACCTGGTCTGCGGACCTTGACAGCTGTGAGATAATAAGTGGGTGCTGTTAGAAGCTGTTAAAATTGTGGTGATTTGTGCCACAGCAATAGAATACTAGTACAGGTATCCGGAGAACTGGCTTGACTTCCAGAAAAGCTACCTGTTCTAACTGTTAGGGTGCATTTCAAAAACAAACAAACAAAAAAAGACGTTTCTGTATTTGCTTGGAGAGAAATCTTCTGGGAGAATTTTAATCAATAATTTGAAGTACTGAAGACGAACATTTTGATTTCCCTAATAGCTTACAAAAATGATTTGCTATAAAGAATCAGTGTTAACCTTTCTGAGGGGGGATGACTTGTGCCAACAACATAAACAAAAAGAAGCTATTTCTAGAAATAATTTTTTGAAATAAGCTTCAGAGGTGAAATCTTCACTCTAGATCTCTATGGAGAGAATCAATCTTTTCACATTTATATATTACTTCAACTGGTCAAATATGTTAAAATACATATTGTGTCCCAGGATTACATTTGGGAAATTATTGCATCTCAATCCAGTAAACAGCTGATACTTTGGTTTGCACTTTTTTTTTTTTTTTTAAATGACTGCTTCCTAATGAATCAATTCACTTATCTGTTCCTCCAGAGGGTTGAGTCTTGCTTCATATTAGCCAATCAGAATACCCCAAATCACACATAGTACTTTCTGTGCTTTAATGATTGGTTCAGAGTCCTTCATGGTACTAAAGCCAGGGGCCAATCAGGCTAGCCTCTGTGAATAAAGAGATTGATTTACCCACATCCATACATCAAATTCTCCATGTTCCAGCCACTGCTTTATTGAAGCTGTAGTCTCATCTTTTTGTTTATTTATAAATAAATGAGCTGGCTTTTTAGAATTTCACTAAGCAATTACCTTCTTCTGAGGTTGGGAAAGGATAAGAGAAAGAGAAAATATATTATTTTTTTGCTATCTTTTAGGAGGTGGATAATTTAGGAGAGCTAATTTGGGAATTATGTGTAAATATCATGCACAAATATTATTCCTGCATCTCTTCTCCAGATAACTCAAACTGGCTAGGCTACCCTTTCACTTGCTAAGTGAAGTCTCTTCAAATTACATATATTGCAGAAAGCAAAAGCTTGGGGTTCAGCATCTCTCTGTACGATGTAATTTGGTCACAAGTGAGGTGACTAGCTAATTTGGCAAATTGCTGTTTGAGCTTATTTTCAGTTGAACTTCTGCTGAGGGAAGAAAGAACAAGCAGGCGAGCAGAGAACATACTATATGCATCGCTGAAACTTATTGCTTATCTTTATTGCATTTGAGTAAATGCTCTTCTTTTTTGCTGTTGCCAAGTAAGTCATCATATTTTAGTTCTGCACTGAATCCCTCGGCAGGAGACGAGATTTGAATAGATCCAAGAGTGCAGGGAATAAAAAGAATGCACATTTTGGCTCAAATGCTTCTTTCTCCACATTTCTCTCCCATCGCTTAGATTGGTCACTTGCATAATTTATGTTAATCTATATGAAACATTGTATAGAAACAACAGTGAGTTTTATGTTAAGGTCATTATCTAACTGAAAACATTTTTCTATTGTTCTGATAAAAATAATGCATTCTTATTGTAAAAAGAAAGTATAAAAATGTGTAAAGAAAAGACTGAAATTTACCTGGAGTTCCATCTCTCAGAAGCTCATTAACATTTAAATGACCGTCTTTTAACATCTTTGTTTATATATACCTACTACATGCATGGGTGTTAAGTTGCTTCAGTCATGTCTGACTCTTTGCTACCCCATGTACTGTAGCCTGCCAGGCTACTCTGTCCATGGATTCTCCAAGCAAGAATACTGGAGTGGGCTGCCATCACTCCTCCAGGGTATCCTCCCTATCCAGGGATCAAACTCGCATCTCTTACGTCTACCTGCATTGGCAGGCAGGTTCCTTACCACTAGTGCCACCTGGTTTAGCCACTAAGCCATGTCTGACTCTTGCGACCCCATGGACTGTTGCTAGCCAGGCTCCTCTGCCCATGGGATTCTCTGGGCAAGAATATTGGAGTGGGTTGCCATTAACCTGGGAAGCCCATAAATATCTACTACATGGTATTATTTTTAAATGGTCATATAATATGACTTTTTTAAAATTTCATGAGCAACTTTCTTTTTAATACCTTCTTTACCTTTGTGGTATCCTTCATCACTTAATCAGTAAAGAATCCACCTGCAATGCAGGAGTCTGCCTGCGATGCAGGAGACCTGAGTTCCATTCCTGGGTCAGGAAGATCCCCTGGAGAAGGAAATGGCAACCCCCTCCAGTATTCTTGCCTGGAGAATCCCATGGACGGAGGAGCCTGGTGGGCCACAGATGGGGTCGCAGGAGCTGGACACGACTGAGCAACTAAACCTCCTCCACTTGTTCTTTATTTTNAGAAGGAAATGGCAACCCCCTCCAGTATTCTTGCCTGGAGAATCCCATGGACGGAGGAGCCTGGTGGGCCACAGATGGGGTCGCAGGAGCTGGACACGACTGAGCAACTAAACCTCCTCCACTTGTTCTTTATTTTTCTTTCCTCCTTCCATCCACATCTTTCTCCTAATCAATCATATGTGATTACATTACATAATGTGTTTGCTATTTTACCCCCGAATGAATTTATACTCCTTGTACTTTTCTGCTTGTTGTTTTTCCCACCTAGCCA
The DNA here is from genome assembly GCA_006410675.1 of Oreotragus oreotragus. Lineage (NCBI taxonomy): Eukaryota > Metazoa > Chordata > Mammalia > Artiodactyla > Bovidae > Oreotragus > Oreotragus oreotragus. Next base: position 428,928 of record SJYX01022215.1, read on the forward strand.
CATGTTGTTGAAATCTTTTAAAGGCAACTGGGATAAAAATAACACATTTCTTTTTAGTGGTTATGTAATAAACCCCAATATAAATATATTTAATTATTCTCCTATTTATGAGTATTCAGATTGTTTCCAGTTGTATTGCTATCATAGACAATGGTGCAATATACATCTTCGTATGTTTTGTGCTTTTATTTTTATAGATAGTGTCTCAAAGTAGAACTGTTGATCCAGAAGAGTAAATGGGTAAATATACACAGACATATATTTGATGAGACTGCTGCTGCTGCTGCTGCTAAGTCGCTTCAGTCGTGTCCGAGTCTGTGTGACCCCGGAGACGGCAGCCCACCAGGCTCCCCCATCCCTGGGATTCTCCAGGCAAGAACACTGGAGCGGGTTGCCATTTCCTTCTCCAATGCATGAAAGTGAAAAGTGAAAGTGAAGTCGTTCAGTCGTGTCCGACTCCTAGCTACCCCATGGACTGCAGCCTACCAGGCTCCTCCATCCATGGGATTTGCCAGGCAAGAATACTGGAGTGGTTTGCCATTGCCTCCTCCAATTTGATGAGACTAGATAGTGCCAAAGTGCGTTCCAAGCCTAAACAGTTCATATGTCTACAGCAACATATATGAATGTCCTTGCCCTACAACTCAACAGGCAACTGAACATAAATGAGTCATTTTTATAATTTGATGAATGAGTATTGTAGCTCATTGTTAGTTTATTTTCCATGTGCCTGGTAACTATATAGGTTGACAAAATATATTTTTTTCCTGTACTTGTCAACCGTTTCGGTATAAAATGCCTACTCATTTCCTTTTCCTGCTTTTCTCTAGACTGTCTTTATTTTATATAACCATTAAAAAACACAGTGATGGCCATCTGAAGAGCCCAAAAGATATTGTGATCGTTGTGTTTGTCCTTTCTGATGTTACCCTGTTTTCTCATCTTTCCTTACATATGGCACAGTTGGCCAACTGCTGTCTCTTTAACCATGTTTACTTTTCTCCTGAGAGTCTTGAAAACCCTCCTACTGGGAGAGCTTGTTTGGGTGAAAATGATTTACATGCTCCATGGCTTTGGAGAACATTGCTAGGTATCAGTTGTTATGAATAGATTGCGTCTTTATGGGAAGAAAAGTATTATTTGTGATTTTTAAAAACACTTTATTCCTTATTTATCTAGTTATCTATTTACAGTACGACATTTTTTTTTTTTTAATTGTTTTCCCTGAAGTCCTAGAATAAGCTATAAATACTTCCTTGAAACATTCCTAGCCTTGGTGGTCGTTGTTGCTGCTATTTGCAACTATGCTGTGAAGAGGACATTGCATGACCTAGTTCCTTTCATTTATTCCAGGTCATTGGTAACCAGATGAATTCTGGTTGTGTAGAAGGTCTAGTATTTACATAGACATGGGTTATGCTTCAGGACTCAAGCTTTGTTTGGAAGCATTAAGATTCTCAGCAAAGTAGGTGAAGGCTTGAGGGTTGGTAGACAGCAGAAATATGTGTATATTTAGCTCTGTTTGTTCAGGCAAAATTCAGAGTGCAGACCTGGCTATCTTGGTGCCTAGCAACGGGTGGCCAGCTTTTACCTATCCTTGGGATCTATTTGCCTTTTCATTTATCTATCAGATGCCTCTTTCTCAGCACTTCATCCAAGACGGGCCCTGTATCCAGTTCCTTACTGACAGAACTGACAAAGTGGCTGATAAATCTTCCGTCTAAATGGCACATTCCAAACAATATAGCCAGAACAAGTACGTCAGAGCTGGAAATATTATCTGCCCTCTCATTCCCAGTGCACTCTTATAAAAGGTGGTACACACATATGCTGACAGCGGGGCAAGTTGTCAGAAACTTGGAGCTCTGCATGAGAAATGAGACTCTGGGTGTTCTCGGAGGTGCTCAGGTCTGCCTCTGAGTCAGGGAATAGTCTGCACTCCAGGCGACTTGCAGCATGTGGCCCCCAAATTGTGGCGGCCCTCTCCTGATTTACTCATAAATCGTGCTTTTCTTGAAGCAATTCTTTCCCTTGAAGGGATCATTTAATTACCATCCTCTGGACTAACCAACCAAGCTGCAAAACCCTGAAAGCAGCTGAGAGAGCCCTCCTTCCACCACGGTCATGCAGCCTCAGCGGGTTTCCCTGCCTATGGAAGCAATTTCTGTCAGCCACTTCCTGCCAAAGTGCCGAACTGAATGGAGGATGTTTCAGATGCCACTTCATTATCCAGAAGAACAGAAAACTTTCAAGGGAACATTTTCAGAAGCCGAAAGTTGTCACAAGTCTCTTCTATAAAACAGAGCAAAAGATCACACAGGCCCTTTGGAGTTAATCATATCCTTTCCTTGGGAGGGGATTTTTTTTTTTTCCTTCCCTAGAGTGGTATGATGTTCCTATAGAGAAAGCCACACCATGACTTGTTATGTATAAGCAACCAAGAATTGTCCTGGTTATAACTTCACTCTTGCTGGGCCCCTCCTAAATCAAGGCATAATACAATTGTTAATGGCACTGAAATGAAGTCCCTCGGCTTAGTATTATACTTATGCACATTAGCACCCTACTGCAAGCATCTGAGGGGCTTCCCTTGTAGCTCAATTGGTAAAGAATCTGCCTATGATGCAGGAGACCTGGGTTTGATTCCTGGGTCAGAAAGATCCCCTGGAGAAGGAAATGGCAACCCACTCCAGTATTTTTGCCTGGAGAACGCCATGTATAGAGGAGCCTAGCAGGCTATAGTTCATGGGGTGGCAAGAGTCAGACATGACTTAGCATCTGAGCAACATCTCACTGCTGCTAAATACAGATTTAAAAAAGAAAGCATTCATAAATGAAACAGGGTGATGTGTCTCTCGATACTTTTGTCCTTACACAATGTTGACACAAAACTGTATTGTCTGCTAAGGACGGGTAGTCAGCTTCTAGTCTAAGCCTCATCTCCATTAAAAAGCTGCACCACTCACTTGTAGGTTTAAGCATGGTGAAAGGTTGCTATTAGAGTTTGTAATAAGATGAGTCATGCCACCAAACTTAGTCATGAAATAGTATAGCTAGAAGAGGCTTGTAGAAGAGGTCCAACTTTTTTGTCTGTCTCTATGTTAAGTTAATGAAGACATCTAAGTCTACATTTTCCAAAGCATATTTCATAAAACACAAGCCAAGCTATACACCCTGCCAAAAGGAAAAAAAAAGGGTGGGGGGGGACATGAAGAAAGATTCTGGAAAATGAGAGATTCACAATAAATATTATACTATTAAAAGTTAAAAGCTTTATTATGACCTTCAGTAAAAATATGATTTAACTTGGTTTAAACAAGAGTTTCTCAAATCACAGAAACTTTTCCATGTAATCTCTCCCTGTTAACACTCCATGAAACCACTGTTACCCAGAAACACACTTTGGGTAATATTGATCAAACGATTACAACAGCTGGAAGATCTCCAGAGAAGTTTTTAAACTATCCTTCAGAGAGCTCTGTCATTCTTTCAGAAATATTCAGCATTCTTCTCAATTTCAAGAGAACACTGCCTTTTGATAAGTGGGTTTCTATTTAAAATTGGGGATTGCTGGGTTCTGTTGTTGAGGGGGAGTAAAGATTGTTACTCAACTCCTCATTGCTTTTAGAATGAAGAACATTTGAGCTTGCCTCCTGGAAAAAAGCACTAGGGGAAGATACTTTTGTCTCAGTCTTTACAGCTTTTCTTCTTGGTGCAACTGGGGCCAAATCACCACTCTTGTGTTATCTGGTCTCCTGGTTCTCTCTTTCCCTTGAACTGTATGTGAGGAGAAGAGGGCAACAGAGGATGAGATGGTGGAATGACATCACCAATTCAATGGACCTGAGTTTGAGCAAACTTCGAGAGATAACGAAGGACAGGGAAGCCTGGCGTGCTGCAGTCCAGGGGGTCACAAAGAGTCAGACACAACTTAGTGACTGAACAACAGCAGTGTGTGAAGCAGACTTGCTTTGTAGCCCCAGCTCAATCCTTGACCGTGTCTTGAGCTTAGATTTTTTGGAGTTCAGCCATGGAAACTGAGTGATCAGCAGTGTGTTAGAACACAGTCCTTGGGTCTCAGGCCCAGGTTACATCCTCTAATACAAAACAGCATAACAGTTCAGGGTAGCAAAACTCATTCTCTCCTTGAATTCTCACCTTATTGCTGTGTCTGCTCTCAATTTGGTTATGGAAATTTGAAAACCGGAAGTGAAGAAGAGCTTGATTCATGGGCACCCTCCATTCCCAACACCTATTATCCTTATAACACCGTTTCATCCATTGAAAATAATGATGAGGTCACCCTGCAGCAATTTCTTCTCCAGCTCAAATAATTCCAAGTTCTTTTTCCTTTTGTTCCCTGTAGGTCCATTTGCCAACACTAATTATTTTTGTTGCTCTTCTCTGGTTCATTTCCAGCTTTCCCAATCACTTAAAAAATATAAAACCCCAAATGGGACAAAGCCTTCTGTGGGCCTGGCTTGGTCTGAGCTTCTAGATGGTTTGCTGGCCATCACAGTATTTTATGCTTATTGGGATATACCAGTGCACCCCCGTGTTGTATTAGCTTTCATCACAATAGACTGGCACTGAGGATCCCACTCTGTGTCTTGCTCTAATTTGCACTGCTGACTTGTGAGCATATTTAGCAGCCATGATAATATGAGGGTGGCATCACCTGAGCTTTTCTCACACAGTACCTTATACATGATTCCTTATACATTTTTTTTTCTTATGATATACTATTTCTAGTGGATTCTAGTGGGTTTCTTTATAACTGCAGCTCAAACATATCAATTTTGTTTTGCCTTTCCTTGCAGTTTAGGCTAGAAAAATTTTTCATTTGTTTTAAAACCTCCAGAATATTTAGTCAAATTGACAAATGGCCATTATAATCTCAGATTTCTTATTCACCTCCTATATATTGCATTGTTTTGCTAATAGATGCTTAATGTTAAGATCTTTTTGTGTATAACGTAGGACAGACTTACTTTATAGCTTTGTTGCTTGCAGATCGCTTTCACAACACATATTCTCCTTTGTTCATTCATGAGACACATATTTATTGATAGTGTGTCAGGCTTTTTGCTGGGCACTAATGAGATAAAGGTGAATACAGCATTAGAACTGACCTCAAGACCATCAGGGGCTTCCCAGATGGCATTAGTGGTAAAGAACCTGCCTGCCAATGCAGGAGACTTAAGAGATGCCAATTCGATCCCTGGGTCAGTAAGAACCCTTGGAGGAGGGCAAGTCAACCCTCCAGTATTCTTGCCTGGAGAATCCCATGGACAGAGGAACCTAGTAGGCTACAGTCCATTGGGTTGCAAAGAGTTGGACATGACTGTAGTGACTTAGCATGTGTGCATGCAAGACTATCACAGTCTATGGGGTGATGGTAACAATGACAGTACAGGAAAAGGAGGCAGAGCTGTTTACATAGAATGAGAGGAAGGTTTGCACGGGTGGGAGCAGGTGAGCAGAGTTCACAGGAGAAGAGTGAACTAATAGGCTTCTATGAGGGACTAAGGAAAAAGAAATTAAAAACAAAAAAAAGAGATGGATTTTAAGACCTCAAATGCTGAAATTTGACTCGGCATACAAGCTTGCTAGCTGAGGTTTGTATTATCATCCAGTTTTACAGATGACAAATCTGGGGACCAGAGAGACACACGAGGCAGATGTTATAAGAAAGTCTTAGTCTCTTGAATTCTAGACCAATTCATTGTCTCCATGAAATGTCTATTAATAAAAAAAAAAAAAAGTAACAAGGACCTACTGTATAGCACAGGGAACTCTGCTCAATGTTATGTGGCAGCTTGGATGGGAGAGGAGTCTGGGGGAGACTGGATACATGTGTAATCTATGGCTGACTCACTTTGCTGTCCACCTGAAACTGTCACAACATTGTTAATCAGCTATACTACAACATAATTTAAAAATGCTTAAAGAGTGAATTGAAGAATACAGAATATGTTTATAATTTTAGTGTATAATTTTTTTCTAGTCTATTTCTTATTCTAGAAATTGAAATGTGCTTATTATATGAAATTTGCAAAATAGAAATGAATGAAGAATGAATTAAAATAGGTAAATTAGGTAATAGCATTTTGAAATATTTCTGTCATTTGTGTACATATTTTATAAAATTGAAACAAATATGTATGTACTACAATATATCCTATTCTTTTCCTTGAACAAAATATTTTGTGAATATTTTTGTCTTGCAAATAAATATGCTTCCTTACTATATTTTACCATTTTAAGGGGATGACTTCTATTCTATTATTTTTAATGGCTGTAGACTGTTCCATTGGAGAAGACAATGGCACCCCACTCCAGTACTCTGGCCTGGAAAATCCCATGGACAAAGGAGCCTGGCGGGCTGCAGTCCATGGGGTCGCTAAGAGTCGGACACGACTGAGCGACTTCACTTTCAATTTTCACTTTCATGCATTGGAGAAGGAAATGCCAACCCACTCCAGTGTTCTTGCCTGGAGAATCCCAGGGGCAGGGGAGCCTGGTGGGCTACCGTCTTTGGGGTCACACAGAGTCGGACACGACTGAAGTGACTTAGCAGCAGCAGCAGCAAACTGTTCCATTGTATGAATCTAATAACATTAATTTGTACATCTCACCATTATTGGACATTTAAGCAGTTTCTAACAATTTGTATTATGAATAGCACTGCTGTGAACAACTTGCTCACATTTCTGATATTTTTTAGAATAAAAAAAATCACTAGGTCAGAAAGTATAGTGCTTTTAAGGCTCATGACACTTTTTGGAAAGTTGTCCCAAATTTGCCATCCAACTAGCAGTGAGAAAAATGCTAGCTTCACCACCATTGCCAGCACCGTGCATGAGATAAACAACTTCTTTTTGCCAACAAATAGCTTTGTATTTGATTCTTTGCTAGCTTTGGAGGACATGTGTCTTTGTAGTAACAGGTTTAAGAATAGTAGTTAGGGTGCAAGGAGAATTTAGGGAGAAATGGGAGAGATCGGGGGATGGGGCCAATGTATGTATTTTCCAACCATTCAATGACAGGGCCCTTCTATTTCCAGCCACCTTGGCCCAGTGTGGGAGATGGCCATCTGGCATAGTCATACAGAACCATGCAAAGTCTGTGTGATTCACACCTGGCTTGTGACAAGTAAGGTGTCAGAGCAAAAGCTCTCTCCAGTCCTGAGAAGAAGGCAACAGGAAGTTCTCCTTCTAGGGAATGCTACAGTGCCCTATTAGCATCTACCGGCTGGCCACCCACTCAGTCCTCCTGTCAGTCGCCCCCTCCCTTCAAAGTCAGTTTCCTGTGACCATCAATCAGACTTTCCTACCTCCCTCACTATCCACTCATCATACCTTCTCAGTCCTCACCTCCTAACCCATCCCTGTCCCTAAGCAAGCACTTTAGTCTTCTCTGGATAGATTTTACAACAGAACTTTATCAAATCTTTGTGAAGAGTTTTAAAATTATGAAACACTTGAAACATACAGAAAAGCACTGAGATTAATATACTCAAATATTCTTCTATATCCAGATATAACAAGTAGTGTGTGTAAGAAAGAAGTGAAGTTAAAAATAGGTTGAACCTCATTCAATAGTAAAGGCAGTTTTGTATTTGGTTGGCAATCTGTGAAGAAACTAGCTTTTCTGAGAGTTTGATGGTCTGCCATCATGAAAACAGAGAAATTTTGATAAATGTAAATAAAGAGATACAAAATGAACCTTTATCCTGGGTTTCTGTGAAGGAAGACCTCTTTGTAAAACAGCTGATTTCATGTTTTCAATGGTCTTTTTATTGAATTAGGTTGAATAAGTTACCAAAATGATCAACTGAACCTAATTGAACCATTAAGATGGGGGGAAGAAAAAGAGTTCAACGAAAAGTAATTGATCTAATAGCCACATGTAAACACAGAGGCAATTTCAGGGTCAAGATACTGAGAAAATCAAGGTAAACATATGTTTTATAAACCTTGTTCAAATATGCCTGGGAACAATAATGGATAATCTTGATTTTAATACAGAAATTATTCTGATTATTTTCAACTAATGGTTTATTGCTTGATGGCAGACAATGTGTTTTCGTAATTCTTGTTTTGACAGTTTTTGTGGTTTTAATTTCATTTTCTCATTTCTGAATGGTGGCAGACTGCCAGTCCCTTCAGAGCATGTACCATCCCCCTTTTTTTCCTCCTCTACTTCCCAAATCACAAGAAATCTCAGTTTGATCAGGAATGCCATGTTCTCAGAGTGTCCTGTGAATAGGAGAGGAGTGGTTATCTTACATTCCTTGACTTTCATTGCTGTTGATAGAATTTTTGCTCACAAAATTTCAATCTCTGATAACCTCAAGTGAAAGACTAGACGAGCTCAGACTGAGTAGTTCTTATTTGAATAATGAGTGTAATTCATAAAATGAAACAGGTTGAAAGTCATAATATAAGGAACCTCATCTTGGGTAAAAATGAAAATACCTCCACAGATGGACACACATAAACACATTGTCATCCACTGACATTAACAGGCATTCATGTGCATTAATCAAATCATAGCATCTTAGGAGTGAATTGCGAATTAGACATTATCCAATTCAATTCCCTTCTCATTTTTTAGATAAGAAAACCAAGGCCAAAAAAAAAAAAAAGTGACCTTCTTGGATTCTAGCCAAAGGTTCCTAAATGTCAATCTACTTAAAAAAAAATCTCTTCCAAATAGTTGCATGTGGTCATCCTTTTAGTTCAAGTCGCGCACTGTCTTAATCTTGGGCGGTCGGCACCAAGCAGCCCCATGTCACATAAACCAGCAGGGCTTAGTGGAACAGATGTCTCTCTGAAAGCTCCTCTGACCTGGGGACCTCCCGCCCATCCAGACCATACTGCAGCTGATCAAGACAATTCAGTCTGGACAGCAGGTGAGTCTAATGATGGGGAAAAAAAAAAAAAAGAGAGAGAGAGAGACCACTTAAAAGCCAATTGCTTTCAGAAGGGTTTTTTAAATACTGGAGTCCACTATAAAATTGGTGATTACTGTATGTCATTATAGGAGGCCAGTTTTTATGTGAAAGATCTATTTTGTTGATTAAATGAAATTCTTTTTAGTGCCACTGGGTCACACATAACATATGTCCAGTCAATTATTTTAGGAGTAGTTGAAGATTTCTCTTTTCACAGTAATAGTTTTTTTGGCAATCAATGGAGCTTTGAAGAACCATTTTTCTTTATAATGACCTAGATTTTTTTTATAAGAATTTTTCCCCCAAGATGAATAGAGCTAGATCATGGGGAAGGGTGAGTAAACATGCTTTATTATAATTTTTCCGGAAAGATAGATGATTTTGCATTCCAAAATGATAACATAAAACAATAGTTTTTAGTAACTTGGAATGACTAAAAACTGATGTGGGTTTGACTTGACAGATGTCAAATAAAAATATTGATACTAAAGAAATAGCCATTCTTTTTCCAGGAAATCTCATCTCTTTCCATCTTACTTAGATCAATAAGACAAATTTATGCTATGTGGTGGTCAATAATCTAGCCAGGTAGAAGCCTCAATATTAGGTATTTGGGGTTTAGTTTTAGGTCTCATTCTGATACACTGATTTTCTGTGGAACAGACCTTTAATTTTTAATGTCTTCACAAATAAACAGTTTTAAGCTACCAGTGGTGTTTATGGAAAAAAAATACATTTACTCAGAAAAGACTAGCTTTTTATATATAGTTCTTTGCTTCCAGTTGGTACTCAAACTAAAATAAATCATCCAGAGCATCTGCCGACCAATGTAAATGGCATGTAGGGACTAAATAAATGATATTTTCACCTGAATGGATTGAAAGACTTGTACTGAAGGGCTCAACGAGCAACCCCTCATTGGCATAAATAATACTTACATGCAAAATTTGGTCAAATACCTCTGCCAGTCCTGTCTGAGCATCATGACCCAGCCTGTTCAAGACCCAGGGGACCTTGCTGATCCTAAGGTTTTCCTTTCCCTCCCATTCTCCAAGGAAACTGCTTGAAGTTGGAGCCAATCTTTATGCCTGGTCCCTAACGACTGTGGCACTAGAGGACAGAATCTAAAGGTGAAAGAGTGCCTGAAGGCTGCACTCACTGCCTAGGCAGACAACAGTAGAATAGTGACAATGGGCAAATTTGAGCACAAAGGGCCAATCCCTATGTCACCCAACACACTGAAGAAGGAAGCAAGCCAGGCCTTGTTTCATACCCTCATCACATTCCAAATACAGATGGGAGGAACATGTTTTGTATCTCTTGGAATTAAACCTAGAAGGGAGCCATATCCATTTTTGATCCTTGATAGACTCAGAGGTATCAGATGGCTATTTCATCTACACACGGATTCAGTGGGCCAGAAATTCCTGAGATAAATCTATTCCCATGTGACGAGACCGTACCATGGGGAATCCAAGTTGGGAAATCTGCTAGCACAAACTAGCCACAGGAGACAGCTGCTTCTGCCTCTCATGCAAATTTCTGCTTAGCAAGTACATTCACATTGTGTGCATGCATGCTCAGTCATGTCTGAATCTTTGCAACACTTTGGACTATAGCACACCAGGCTCCTCTGTTCATGGGATTCTCCAGGCAAGAATACTGGAGGGTTGCCATTTCCTTCTCCAAGTGGAGGGATCTTCCCGACCCAGGGATCAAACCCGTGTCTCCTGCATCTCCTGCATTGGCAGGCAGATTCTTTACCACTGAGCCACCTGGGAAACAGCAAGTACATTCACTTGGCATATATTCAGATTCACATAGATAGACATGTATATTTTAAAACTCATTAAACCCTATGGCATCCCTTTTGGGAAAGAAGAGAAAAGTCTGGGGTTTCCCCTCATACACACACATCTGCCATAGTCTTAATGAGATTTCCTTTAAGTAACACAACTTAAAGTTGATTCTAAGAATTCTAAACCAAACCAAATTGTAAATGTTGACATCTTGATATACATCATTGAGATCCTTTCTACAAGTTCCTGATGTGGAACGTTCTAAACATAATGTAAATAATACTATCTCTACGCTAATACCAATAGCATACTGAAAAGCTTGGAAGTAGAATTCTTGCTACTGCTACTGCTAAGTCGCCTCAGTTGTGTCCGACTCTGTGCGACCCCAGAGACGGCAGCCCACCAGGCTACCCTGTCCCTGGGATTCTCCAGGCAAGAACACTGGAGTGGGTTGCCATTTCCTTCTCCAAGTAGAATTCTTAGAACAACACAAATATCACTAATCCTGGAAAGGAAGGAGAATCAAGAATGTCCACTTTTCCTGTGATTTTCCAGATACAAACAATGGTTATGCATGACCTTTTCACCGCAACTGTTCTGATAAAGACCTCCTCGGGAGCTGCAATGGGGGACCTGGCCCACGGCTGAGCCTTCGGCATTCCAACTGTTGAAAGAGTGGATCCTTATCCTAACACCACCTAACCCTCCACCACCACTGCAGCCAATGCTGCAAGAGTAATCTAGCAAGAGAAGTTTCAGTGTCCATGCCTCTAGAAATGTGGCCCTGCCTGAAATCAACACTGCAAGAAAGTTCCATTAATGGATGTCAAATCTGAGCCAGGTTTCCCGGCAACTGATGACAAGGGATCTAAGTACTGCATCCCAGAAAAGCCAAGGCAACCAGAGTAGGTAGGTGACACAGGCTGTGTTCTTAAATGTGTCAGTCTGCACAATGTTTACCTTTTGGGTGATGGGCACCAAACAGAGATCAGGTCCCACAAACCAGCAGGGCTTAGAAGAACAGACACCTCACTGAAAGCCCCTCAGACCTGGGAGCCTCCTGCCCATTTGGACAAGCTGCACTGGACCAAGGCAGTTTGCTCTGGACAGAACACAAATGCCTGGTCAGTGCCTAGCCAAGGTACTACCCAGGGTCTTCCCTAGACTTCACAGGATCCCTGTTATCCTAGGAAAGTGGCAGCACGTCCCAGCAGTACTATTAGCAACAGCTCCTTATTCTAAGCATGTCCTGGATGGCAGCCTACACCCTGATCTATTGCTCTGCTCTTGGTCTATCTGGCTTCATTTTCTAGCTTTGATATCTATGATCCTTATCATTTGGCAGTTTCCCCTTTGGCAATTTTTGTCCTTAACTTCCTTCTCATTATAGAAAAATGAAAGAAAGAAACAAAAAGCAAAAATAAGGATCCCACCTTCTCTTTCAGAGATAATCATTGAAAGCATTTTAGTGGTATATACTTAACAGATGTTTTCCAGGTCTGTTATACACACACACACACACACACATTCACTCACTCACTCACTCATATGCCATTAAGAGATCATGCATAAAGTGTGTATATTATACTGACTGGCATACACTTAATGCTCAGTAAACATAGTTCTGAAGTGTAACTTGCTTACATCATTCAGCAACATATAGCAAATATGCTCCACATTGATAAATCTTTTTCTATTTGTGATTTTTAATGAATACAAAGGAAGTACCACAATTTACTCCTCTATTGTTAAGCATGAGTTATTTATACTGTTTTGTTACTAGAAACCCAGCTGCAGTAAATATTATCCCAAGTGGTCAGATGTAAATAATCTGCCTGCAATGCAGGAGTCCCTGGGTTGGGAAGATCCCCTGGAGAAGGAAATGGCAACCCACTCCAGTATTCTTGCCTGGAGAATCCCATGGACAAAGGAGCCTGGCGGGCTACAGTCCATGGGGTCGCACACAGTTGGACACGACTGATCAAGTAACACAAACATGGTTTTTTATGGATACAAAGGATGCACCATAGTTTAATCCTCTACAGTTAGACACAGGTTATTTACAGGTCTCTTGCTTTCAGAGACCCAGCTACAATAAACATAATTCTAGCAGAATTTTTATATCCCAGGATAAATTCCTAATATTAGAACACTGGATCAAAGAGTTTGCATAGTTAAGACCTTTGATGTAAAGATATAAAGTCATAAACTTACCTACAAAAGACAAGCATATGCCAGTTTACACACCCTCAGCCACACAACAGAATATTATTGTATTTATTTATTCTTGTATTCAACAAATACATTTCATGAACTATGATAAATTCTACAGATACTTTTCAGACCCAACATACAAGGACCTTGCTCTCCTGGTTATGCAGTTAAAAAGAGGGGAGAATAAACATTAAATAAATATTATAATAACAATTACAATGCTTAAAAAGGACCATGACTATACAAACAAGGTGTTATTCAATCTCTATTGGTTATGTATCTATGCATAACAAGTTATCCCCAAACCATAGTGTTTGAAAACAACAAATATTTACCTTATAGTTTCTGTGGGTCAGGAATCTATTTACAACTTAGCTATATCCTCTGAATAAATTTAATATGTATATCTTAGAGGATGACAGAGCTGGCCTTAGTGAAAAATTAAATGTGGAGGAAGCAGAGAAAGAAATCAGAAAAAAAATCAGATTTCTGGCTTCATCAATTGCCTAGAGGCATTATAGGCATTATCATATTATAGGCTTCATCATTATTTTATCCTTGCTATTATTATTTGCTTATTCAATAGATAAAATGTTTTTCTCAGTTGATTCTTATTTTGCATTTCTTTTCGCTTGTTTATTGATCAGTTATTTTGGTTTAGTTATTTCATGCCTACTACTGTGGTAGTTATAATAAAATATTTTCCAAACATTAGAATTCATATCACGAACTTAGTCTTATTAGTGATTTAACCATTCAAAATGTTTAAATATATTAAAAAGTAAGGTGCATAATAATGTTTTTATAAATGTATATATAAGACATTTATGTTTGTGGTGGTACCTGTATTTTCATATGCTTAGATTTTTCTCTAGTAACTGAAAAAAATGGTCATAGTCGGTTTTACTGGAGAGGACATGGATAGCTGAGGGACATATAGACTTACTTCGGCTCTACTTTATCTTTTGAAGTTCCTTATGCAAATATTATCAGTTGTAGAAATCACATCTACTAATAAGTCAATAGGAGTATATAATGGTTTTGCTGAAGTAAAGATATGATAGACTTTAGTTACCCATTCTATTATTATCTCATGGCTATTTCTCTGAATGAAAAAGATATATTCAAAGACCTCTGGGAAAATGCATTTTAGAATCTACTGGCTCAAAACATGTATTGTATCATTGTAAGAACTGAACATAAAAAGTCATCCTTGCTGTATGGTAGCTGGTAACCTGAGACCATTAGTAACAATGGTATTTTGCTTTGTATATTCGTGTCCTGTTTGTGTATTGTCTCCACCAAGGTATCAATTATTTAGCACTCACTATTGAGCTTGTGCTCTTTAATTCATATCCTTAGCCTCTCTGCCACCTGCCTCTTAATCATTTTCCTGCTCATTACCAGCTCCAGTGGGCATTGTCATAACGGGGAGACAAAACTCCAGTGAACTTGTTATTGTTAATTGTACATATAAAAAGGCTTTATGAGGAAGAGGTTGAGTCTAGTGATTAAAGGGAGATGTTTCAATCATTTTAATTTATTATTTTTACTCTTAATTCTTTCACATTTATGAACCCAACTTATGATGAAGCATTGTTTGTTTGTTTGTTTGATTTGCCACCAAAAGTATTACCTGAATAGTAAGTTTACTTAGATGCTTGCTAGCTACTTAGTCAACATCCCAATATTTATACCCAAGTTTGAGCAATATGAAGGAAAAAAACAAACATAATAATAGAAGTAGATATTGAAATCCAATGTTTCCGAGTAGCAACCAAAGAAAACAACAACAAAATGTGATAATATGTAAAAGAAAGTCAAAGGGTGTGTGCATGACTCCACAATGAATACGGAACAGTCAGATGTAAGATGACTGCTCAGGAGCAAATGATCTACCCCAAACCAGAAACTGACTGTTTAACATATTTGCTAAAAGAACTGGAAGAGAAAAAAGAAGTGAAAAACATGCAAAGATAGGAAAAAGTAGAATAGATAACTGAAAGGTTGATATGTTATTGTTTGGTAGATGCCCAATATCCATTCATCTTATTTTGACAACTGTTTTCAGTTTCACTTTGTGCAGCTCTGTTCTCTCTCTAGTCTCAGTTACTACTGTCCCTTACGAGAAAATGCTACCCTGACTCCAGAGGCAACAAGTGATCCAGTACTGGTCATTCAAAGCATCACATTTTCCTGCCAACAGGGGCTGGTTCCCAGTGATCCCATGGCCAAGGTCAGGTTAATCAAAGCCAATAACACTGATTTCAGACAATTTATATTGCTTTACAGTGTGTTAAAAAGCAGAGACATTACTTTGCCAATAAAAGTCCATATAGTCAAAGCTATGGTTTTGAGATCAAACCAATCAATCCTAAAGGAAATCAGTTCTGAATATTCACTGAAAGGACTGATGCTGAAGCTGAAGCTCCCATGCTTTGGCCACCTGAAGTGAAGAACTGACTCATTAGAAAAGACCCTGATGCTGGGAAAGATTGAAGGCAGGAGGAGAAGGGGATGACAGAGGATGACGTGCTTGGATGGCATCACCGACTTGATGGACATGAGTTTGAGCAAGCTCTGGGAGTTGGTGATGGACAGGGAAACCTGGCATGCTGCCTTTCCATGGGGCTGCAAAGATTCGGACATGATTGAGCCACTGAACTGAACTGAACTGATGGTTTTTCCAGTAGTCATGTATGGATGAGAGCGTTGGACCATAAAGAAGGTTGAGTGCTGAAGAAGTGTTGGAGAAGACTTTTGAGAGTCCTTTGAACTGCAAAGAGGTCAAACCAGTCAATCTTAAATGAATCAATCCTGAATATTCACTGGAAGAACTGATGCTGCAGCTGAAGCTCCAATACTATGGCCACCTGATGTGAAAAGCTGATTCATTAGAAAAGACCCCGATGCTGGGGAAGATTGAAGGCAGGAGGAGGAGACAACAGAGGATGAGATGGTTGGATGGCATCACTGACTCAATGGACATGAGTTTGAAAAAGCTTCAGGAGATGATGAAGGGAAGCCTGGCATGCGGCAGTCCATGGCATCGCAGAGTCAGACACGAGTGAATAAGCGAGTGAATAACAAGGAATTTGGGAAATTGAAAGTCAGGAGATGTTTTCACCACCTTATGTCTGTGAATGAAATGAA
Organism: Oreotragus oreotragus; assembly: GCA_006410675.1. Classification (NCBI taxonomy): domain Eukaryota; kingdom Metazoa; phylum Chordata; class Mammalia; order Artiodactyla; family Bovidae; genus Oreotragus; species Oreotragus oreotragus. The sequence goes on from SJYX01022215.1 coordinate 445,053, forward strand.
AATGAGGATGAGAATGAAGTAAACACACTGGGAGTAGATGGTTACATCCTAAAAAGAGACCTAAAAGAAATCAAGACCCACAGAACATTGGATCTTGCCTGAACCAGCCTCATCTGAAGCCATACTTAATCTTGGACCTTGTAATAAAATGAGCTAATTCAAGTTTTCTGTCCTTTACAGCAGTTTTGAATTGAGTTTACCTTGTACAGAAAAGCATCCCAAATGATATGTTTTATTCATATAATTTGCTGAGGAAGAGAAAGATGGCCTCATTTTTATCTGACTAATGAGTGTACACAGGTGGTGTGCATGCAGGCTCAGCTGCTCTGTTGTGTCTGACTCTTTGCCAGCCCCATGAGCTATAGCCTACCAAGCTCTTTTGTCCACAGAATTTTCCAGGCAAGAATACTATAGTGGGTTGCCATTTCCTTCTCCAGGGGATCTCCTCTCCCAGGGATGAAACCTGAGTCTTCTGCATTGGCAGGAGAATTCTTTACCACTGAATCACCTGGGAAGCCTGCATACAGGTAGGGATTGTGTCCAGTAGACCTAACTTGCCTATTCATTCCCAAGGAAGACAACCCAGCTCTGATGGGGCCATGAGGAACAAGCTCTTCTAATGGGCTATAATAAATGCTAGTATTTTTACATTAAATTTTTTTGAAAAGTGGTTGACCTCATTGCAGAATCTCAGAAAATACCTGACACTACCTTAACTAAAACTTTGTAGTAAAAAAATATTGATCTGTGAAAGAATGTGGTTTTGAGACTAAAAAAAGTGAATACAATTGGGGGGCAGGGAGGGAATGGGATAGCGAAACTTAGAGTAGAAGTGTGGGGATGCAAAGTTACTTCCATCCCTGCTGCTGATGCTGCTGCTAAGTCGCTTCAGTCGTGTCCGACTCTGTGCGACCCCACAGACGGCAGCCCACTGGGCTCCGCCATCCCTGGGATTCTCCAGGCAAGAACACTGGAGTGGGTTGCCATTTCCTTCTCCAATGCATGAAAGTCAAAAGTGAAAGTGAAGTCGCTCAGTCGTGTCTGACTCAGCGACCCCATGGACTGCAGCCTACCAGGCTCCTCCATCCATGGGAGTTTCCAGGCAAGAGTACTGGAGTGGGGTGCCATTGCCTTCTCCGCTTCCATCCCTAATATATTTGAAATCTCCCTGAACCTAGCAGTGTAACTGATGCCTGAAAAACATGGTAAATTTCACTGTGACATTGAAGGTTGCTGAACTGAGGCCCTTTTCTTCCATCACACTTTGAAATCACCATCCTAGACTTGGACTTTTGGGAAAAGTTGAACAAGATCGAAGCTCTGAATCACTTGTGTGATAGCTTGCTGCCAGGAAGCGATGACCTCTTCCGAAATATGGGACAGTGACATCAGTTTGCAGTGGGTCACTAGGTACTCTGCAGGGTGGCAAGTTTTTGTGCATCATCCTGGAAGATGCTTCTTGCATGAAATATGAGACCAGAGCTCTAATTCTAACAATGTTATAAACAAACCTATGCAATTAAAGCCTAGTGCATGACTGGAAGCAGAGATAAGCTAATAAGATTATGAACCAGCTAAACAGATCTCAAAGCCATATGATGACATCATGAAATTTTAGAAGATCCAGCTGGCTTCCCGTGATATTTTTGCATTTGAAAAATACGTAGCATCTGGTCTTTCGCTTATCATTCTTTGCTGAAGTAGTTGTCATCTCAAGTTTCTTTTTATCATGTAGATGTGTTAAGTTTAAAAATAAAGTTGGAAAATTTTGATAGAGTATTCCATCTAATTTCATGTAAAAAAAAAAAAAAGGCAGAAATTAGTTTCATAAGTGAACTTTTTGTAAGGATAGGCAGTGCCCAGAACCTTTGCACTTGCCTTAAGCAATTTTATACTCTTGGAGCCCCATTAACCTAGAGAATCATGATCTCTTATGTGGAACATTCCATCATTCATTCATACATTTGGCACAGAGAAGTAGTGTGCTATACTGGGTGTAGCACAAACCCCAATTTCAGTTCAAACCCCAATTTCACCACTTACTAGTTGTGTAACTTTGAACAAGGTATAAAATCTCTCAAGCTTCAGTCCAGTTCAGTCGCTCAGTTGTGTCCGACCCTTTGCGACCCCATGAATCGCAGCACGCCAGGCCTCCCTGTCCATCACCAACTCCCGGAGTTCATTCAGACTCACGTCCATGGAGTCGGTGATGCCATCCAGCCATCTCATCCTCTGTCGTCCCCTTTTCCTCCTGCCCCCAATCCCTCCCAGCATCAGAGTCTTTTCCAATGAGTCAACTCTTCACACGAGGTGGCTGAAGTGCTGGAGTTTCAGCTTTAGCATACTCATCTATAAAATAAGAATAGGAACTACTGCTAAAGGATACAATATTTGTATTTTGCACCATGTCTGACATACGTGAGCTTCAAATAAGTATTTATTATTAGTCACTCACTTAACAAATATTTCTTGAGGTCTAAGTAGGTATCAGGCACTGTGCTAAACCCTAGGAAGTAAAAAAAAAAAAATTTTTTTTAAAGATACAAAAAAAAACAAAACCCTAGGAAGACTTGGCCAAGAACAAATAGATTCTTAACAACTAACTTGTGTGTAAGGATCATCTCTGACAAGTTAATTGTCTGATACCAACCTTCTCCAGTCACTGACCCTCTACTAAGAAGATCTTTGGGAAGCTATGTTTGTGATGACCAGTATTAAAGATGAACAAAAGATTCATTTAGAAATATAATTTTAAGTAATAAAGTTTAGTAACACCTCTATGACTTAAAAAAAAACATTCTGAAAATACACAATTACATGCTGCTGCTAAGTCGCTTCAGTCGTGCCCGACTCTGTGTGACCCCATAGCCGGCAGCCCACCAGGCTCCCCCGTCCCTGGGATTCTCCAGGCAAGAGCACTGGAGTGGGTTGCCATTTCCTTCTCCAATGCATGGAAGTGAAAAGTGAAAGTGAGTCTCTCAGTCGAGTCCGACTCTTCGTGCCATTGCCTTCTCCGCACAATTACATGCTGTTATCTAAAATGTAATCTAAGGTGGTAGCCATGATGTGGGAAGAGGTATGGAAATATTATTCTCACATCAGAGTAGGCTCCTCAGACCTGAGGCTCATCTCACTGACTCCTCCTCCAGCTCCACTTCTATTAAATCTTCTTTGCTTCTTCAACCGCAGCCACTGTCATGGCCACTGGCAACTTTTCCTCTGCCTTGGCTCCTGCCATCCCTTGCCGTGTGCCATGTCATCTTCATTATGCAGCTCCAGTGCCTGACCCCACTGAGAATGCTTCCAAATGGTCCCAGATCTGATGAAGTCCTGGGACAGCTCCTGAGACAGTCCATGAACAGCTCCTGGGACATTTGGAAATTCAACCATATCCAAGCCTGGATGAATAAATACCAACAAAGTATAAGAAATACCTTTAGAGAAGGGAAATTTTACGTAGAGTATGGTATTTGAGCTGATTTTGTCTTCTGATGGACAAAAAATAAAAGACCATCTCAGGCTACGGTAATGGCATAAACCACTAAAAATGTCACTACTTTACTCTTCTTTTAATGGTACAAAAACCCCAAACCAATGAAGGATTTCAACATGATGATCTAACCACTTAGACCTTCTGGAAGGACATAGGCAGGTCAGTTTTTCACGTATACCTGTGTAAATGATCCTTCTGGTTTTGTAGGAGCCGAAAGAAGCTGAAGGATTGCTTTCTGTTTTGTTTTTTTCTGTTAGTTACTTGCCTAACTTATTCCAAGCGGTAGATGTTAGCACAAAGTCCACCAAAATTGGTCTGTGGGTGCATGTGTGTTGGAGGGTGTTGTGTGTGAGTATGCATATCACAAACACACACACACAGCATTTGCAACAATGATTTAGGGACTTCCTTGGTGGTCCAGTGGTTAAAAATCCACCTGCCAATCAAACACGGGTTCAATCCCTGGTCTGGAAAGATTCCACATGCCACAGAGCAAATAAGCCAGTGCTCCACAAATACTGAAGCCCTCGCGCCCCAGAGCCCATGCTCCAGAACAAGAGAGGCCAGTACATAACTGGAGAGTAGCCCCCTAGAGGGGGGCACGGCAACCACCTCAGTATTCTCACCCGGAGAATCCCCACGGACAAAGGCGGCTGGCGGGCTACAGTCCAGATGATCCCAAAGGGCCGGACACGACTGAGCAGCGAAGCATTCAGCACAGTGCTCGCTCACCAAAACTAGAGAAAAAGCCCTTGAGCAGCAACGAACACCCAGTGCAGCCAAAATAAATATTTTTTTTTAAAAAGCAATGATTTAGATATGAGAACCAATTCAATTCTGAAATAGTCTAGTTTCTACAAACTATTAGTAAAGTGTTATTCACTCAGTCATGCTCTGAGCATAACTTTGTGACCCTATGGACTGTAGCCCGCCAGGCTCCCCTGTCCATGAGATTTTCCAGGCAAGAATACTACCTTGGGTTGCCATTCCCTTCTCCAGGGATCTTACCATCCAAGGATTGAGCCCAGGTCTCCTGCATTGCAGGCAGATTCTTTACCATCTGAGCCACCAGGGAAGCCCTTACAAACTATATTCAGTGGTAATATGAATTATTTTTGTTTCCTACTGGCATTTACTACTGGGTTGAGTATGTTTCACATGCGAGAAGTTTTATGTTTTTCACTTCAACTACCATGCTGCTGCTGCTGCTGCTGCTAAGTCACTTCAGTCGTGTCCAACTCTGTGCGACCCCATAGATGGCAGCCCACCAGGCTCCTCCACCCATGGATTTTCCAGGCAAGAGTACTTGAGTGGGGTGCCACTGCCTTCTCCCTCAACTACCATAGACTAACTCAAAAACCATATACACTGTATTTGAAAATTAATTAACAACTCATTTTGTGATGACTTGATATTGTTAATCCTTATTACTCTCCTGAGTTTTATAGTTGTGGTGCTTTTGATCCATAAGATATATGGAATCAGTTCTAAGTTGTGTCTGACTCTTTGCAACCCCACGGACTGCAGCACACCAGGCTTCCCTGTCCATCATCAACTCCTGCAGCTTACTCACACTCATGTCCATTGAGTCGGTAATGTCATCCAACCATCTAATCCTCTGTCATCCCCTTCTCCTGCCTTCAATCTTTCCAAGCATCAGGGTCTTTTCCAATGAGTCAGTTCTTCACTTCAGGTGGCCAAAGTACTGGTGTTTCAGCTTCAGCATCAGTCCTTCCAATGAATATTCAGGACTGATTTCCTTTAGGATTCACTGGTTGGATCTCATTCTGTCCAAGGGTCTCCCAAGAGTCTTTTCCAACACCTCAGTTCAAAAGTTCAACACCACAGTTCAGTTCTTTGGTGATCAGCTTTCTTTATAGTCCAATTCTCACATCCATACATGACTATTGGAAAAACCATACCTTTGACTAGATGGACCTTTGTTGGCAAAGTAATGTGTTTGCTTTTTAATATGCTGTCTAGGTTGGTCATAACTTTTTTTCCAAGGAGCAAGAGTCTTTTAATTGCATGACTGTAGTCATCATCTGCAGTGATTTTGGAGCCCTCCAAAAATAAAGCCTGACACTGTTTCCATTGTTTGCCCCTCTATTTGCCATGAAGTGATGGGACCAGATGCTATGATCTTAGTTTTCTGAATGTTGAGTTTTAAGCCAGCTTTTTCACTCTCCTTTTTCACTTTCATCAAGAGGCTCTTTAGTTCTTCTTCACTTTCTGCCATAAGGGTGGTAACATCTGCATATCTGATGTTATTGATATTTCTCCTGGTAATCTTGATTCCGGCTTGTACTTTATCCAGCCCAACATTTCTCTTGATGTACTCTGCATATAAGTTAAATAAGCAGGATGACAATATACAGCCTTGACGTACTCCTTTCTCAATTTGGAACCAGTCCTTTGTTCCATGTCCAGTTCTAACTGTTGCTTCCTGACCTGCATACAGATTTCTCAGGAGGCAGGTAAGGTGGTCTTGTATTCCCATCTCTTTAAGATTTTTCCACAGTTTGCTGTGGTCCACACAGTCAAAGGCTTTGGCATAGTCAATAAAGCAGAAGTATATGTTTTTCTGGAACTCTTTTGCTTTTTCAATGGTCCAACAGATGTTGACAATTCGATCTCTGATTCCTTGCCTATGGAATCAAGACATGACTAAATAAGACAGTTCAGGCTCGTGGTGTTTAGCTATGTCCATGAGAAACTTTTAATGCCTTCACAATAACATTTCTTATCTCTCTTCACCAGAGTAGAACACAGTGGAGCATGAGAAATGCATATGCCCAGGTTTTAACAGAGTCCATTACCGTATTAGACTTAGCTGTGCTCAGTTAACTCTGAAGGACCAAAATACTGGCAAATGATCCAATGAGTGCACTTTATTGCCAAATGTTGTCCAAATTAAAGAGATTATTGTAGCAAATGTTTCATTAGTGTTTGACTTAACAAACAAACCACTATTTTCCCTCTGAGCATGTTTTAATCAAAATGGAGAAGGCAACAGATGCTGTTTGATAGTTTTTAAACCTATACTATATTTTCTCCCACCATCAAAATATACTTCAAGTTCCTTTAAAGGTGATATTATGAATGCATCTGCCCAAATTATATAGCTCAGTTCACTTCAGAGCTTTCTTACTATTTAATGTCACTTCTCTTTCACACATCATTCAAACAGGATTAAATTATACATGCTTTAAACATATGATGTGCTGAAGTAGAAAGAGTCAGCCTAGCTTCCTGGAAAGATTAATTAAGTGCATCAGCTTTTTCCTGGGTAAAAAGAACCTGTAAATTTGGTTCTTTGATGCAGTGTTGAGCTACTCTCCTCAAAAGGGACCTGGAAATAAAGTGTTGATCACAGGTAAGTCTATCCTAAAATTAGAATGTCTTGTTCACATTGTGTAATTGAAGAAATTTGAAAATGCCTGAACTAGCAGGAAAAAAAAAAAAAGTTCTTCATTGACCTATGGAGTGTCTCAAATTTCCACTCTTCAATTCATTCTTTGTGAATTTTCTAAGAGCTCCTCTAAAGAGTTTCACATAATAATCAGCCAACTTATTAACAGGGATTAGTGTATCTGAGCCATCTATGTTCCTGGAAGAGAGCAGGCTTCTAGGAGAATAAATGAAATCAAAGGTTTTCTTATTTGTTTAACAAATGAAACACTTGTACCAAAGTTTTTTTCATAACACCTGGTAATTTTGCTACAGTAAACTAAAAATGGTCATATGTTTTGTGCAAATTCAATAAACTATGAAATAAGTTTCTAGTCTGGTTAAATGGTAGCAGAAACTAGGTTTAAAGAAATCCATCAGAAATATTTTATTTAAAGAATGATCTGACAACCAATTTTTTTTCCATTGTAAGTTGGAAAAAGATGACTGTTATTTGATTTTGAAAAGCAGAAAATCTTGATACATCAGTATTTTTCTAGAGCATAACATAGTTTGTAAACCATTGGATTAAATTTTTTATGGTTAAAGATAAGTGATAGCTGGAAGGTTGAGAAACACAGGGTAGGTCTATGAGTATCCAGGAAGCAGGATGATGAGTGGCATGAAATGGTGGAAAGAGACTTGGGTTATGAATAAAATGCCCTAGTTCTACCAAACACAGTACCACCTCCACTCTTTACTTGCCTTCAGTCATTGGGGCAAGATATTTAATTTGGAGGACATTCAGTACTTCCCTTGTAAAATGAGAAGAATGCTTACTTGACGTATTATGAAGATATTCAAGAGATATGATGTATGCAATAACACTCTGGAAGTTGCCGAGTGATATCATATGTCTTTGATTCTATGTTATATACCACTGAGTCATCATTTGATATTATAACATCTTTGACATCAGATATATCTTACAGTCACTGTCTGTGGGTATCAGTTGCCAGTATCTGTATACATCAAAACATGCCCATTGGAGGTCAGCGGTTTGGAAAAAATTCAGAGACAGAGTGGACCACTTTTAAGAAAAATGATGCATCTCCAAGTCTTCCTGAAGACAAAAATGATTAAACTGCACTTTTAAAAAACAACATGCCGTATAAACATCAATGACTGAATCAAAAAGTGATTCCTGGGAGACAGACTGAATGTAAAACATTTCAGGAATATCTTAAAGAATCGATTTTACCTATATTTCACTTTTATCTATACATAGATAAAAAGGAAATATAAAAGATAATATATTTTATAATACAAAAGATTTTAAAAATCTATGTATATATAAGTTAAAAGCGTTCTTCCAATAAATAAATGGAAGATTAAAATTCCATGTTATAAGAAAGCATCATATCATTTTTTATTGCAATCTTCTTTCTTAGTAGTACACGGGACAATCGATAGTGTGTTGGAAAGAAAATTGGTACATAAATATCCAATGTTACTGTGAAGTTGTGAGTTAGAAAAAAGAGCATTTATTGGTACCAAAGGTAAGGCTGGCACATTTTACAGCTTTGTTTAAGCCTGGCCTTGATACCAAGGAAGAGATTATGGACATGAAAACAACTACTACAAAGAGACCTGAAAGGTTCTGATGTGCATGCAAGCCATCTGGCACTAGAAAAATAAATTTTACCCCGTGGGAGGAATCTGGATCTTCTTATAATTGATAAGATACCATTCTAGCCCTAAATATTGACACATAGACCATCAATGAAACTTCCTGGAAGGGTAATAACACCTGCATAATAGGATTTGGTGACAGGATGTTAGAGCAAATAGCTTTATGAAAACCAGTCAGTGATGACCATGGGGTGGGGGGGGAAGCATGTTGGTAAATTCATCACTCAACATTGAGTCCAATAATCACTTTCCAAAGGAAGAAGTCTTTCCTTGAATACCCAAAATATGAACCAATGCCTCCTTCCTCCATAACACACATCTTAACCATATCTTTATTAAAGAACATATCAAATTAAATATTAGCTGGCCTCTCCTATGGATGTCATGAAGCTAGTTACCATGGTTTGTTCATTTGGTATTAAGAGAACTTGGTATAGTGCAACACAGAGTATTTAGTAGGCAATCAATAAATTATTGGTGAAAGAATGAATATGTTTAATGTATTTTGTATATAAGAATCACACACATTAATTTGTAAGCAGTTTGCAAATAAGATTAATGATGCTGTTACAATATTGCAAGTCTTAATTTACACAGTGTGAAAGATAATGACGGTATCAGAAACATTAGTTTACTAATCTACCACACCCCATCTTACTCTTCTAGACTTATCAGTCCTATTCACAGTCTTGGGAATGCCAATCCTTTGTATTCAGTGAACTTTCCCTCACCTCCACTCACTGGCTCTGGCTGATAGACCAGGATTGATAGACCTGTCCCTAAAAGGAATGGTTCACTGGCTGGTTGATAAAGCAACCAATCTTTCTCTTTGGAGAACTGAACCAATAAATAGTCTAAAGAAGGGGAGAACAAAGACACATTATTGGTGGAGCACCAGAATCAAGGGCAATGGTCTCCTGAAGACAAGTGGGACAACATTTTCTTGAATTCCATACATGTTGCACCTTAGGAGTTTCTTTTTTCTCAAGTTAATTGCATAGACCTTTCTTCCTTAGAACTAAAAACACTTTTTCCAAGAGTGAGTACGTTTTCTGTCCCAACAAGATAGTCATATAGCATACTGGTTAACATTTTGACCAATTTTCTAAGAGCTAGAATACAATGAAATATGATCAATGCAAAATTTAGCCACATTTAATTATCCCTGGATGAATTCTTGTTCATCCTACAACCAGAACACTTCATGTACTTCAGAAACTTGGGTCTTGCTCTCTACTGGATATTTGGTTTAGCATTCTCTCTTGATTTGACATACTTTCAGCTCGAGATGATATATATATATATTTTCTTATGACCAAACAGTCCTGTTTTTCAGGCATTCATATCAACTTTGCTCATGCCCACTTGGAAGCAAGAGGTACATGTGATTAGAATGAAAGAGAGTGGGTGGGAATGGAACTGAACAGTTAATGATTCATTTGTATAGGGGATATGTATCAAACATTTTTGAAATCTTTTTACTGGCTTTAAAATAGAAAGGTAGACCAACAATAACAGCAATACAACAATAATAACAAGAATAGAGAAAAAAAAAAGAACCATAGAGCAAATGGGAAATATACTAGTTCAACTTAATGCATGCTGTTTTTTAATTTTATTGTATATGCTGTTAAGATTTTTCTAAAATTTAAGTTTCAGTCATTTCAGTCAGTTCAGTCACTCAGTTAAGTCAGACTCTTTGCAATCCTGTGGACTGCAGCACACCAGGTCTCCCTGTCTATCACTGACTCCTGGAGCTTGCTCAAACTCATGTCCATCAAGTTGGTGATGCCATCCAACCATCTCATCCTCTGCCGTCCCCTCCTCCTCCTGCCTTCAATCTTTCCCAGCATCAGGGTCTTTTCCAATGAGTCAGTTCTTTGCATCAGGTGGCCAAAGTATTAGAGTTTCAGCTTCAACATCAGTCATTCCAATGAATATTCAGGACTCATTTTCTTTAGGATGGACTGGTTGGATCTCCTTCCAGTGCAATGAACTCTCAAGAGTCTTCCCCAACATCATAGTTCGAAAACATCAATTCTTCAATGCTTAGGTTTTTTTATGATCCAACTCTCACATCCATACATGACAACTGGAAAAACCATAGCTTTGACAAGACGGACCCTTGTTAGCTAAGTAATGTCTCTGCTTTTTATTATGTTGTCAATGTTGAACATAGAAAAGCTATCTATGTTGGTCATAGCTTTTCTTCCAAGGAACAAGAGTCTTTATTTCATGGCTACAGTCATCATCTGCAGTGATTTTGAAGTCCAAGAAAATGAAGTCTCTTACTGTTTCCATTGTTGCCCCATCTATTTGCCATGAAATGATGGGACCAGATGCCATGATTCTAGTTTTCTGAATGTTGAGCTTTAAGCCAGCTTTTTCACTCTCCTCTTTCACTTTCATCAAGAGGCTCTTTAGTTCTTCTTTGCTTTCTGCCATAAGGCTGGTGTCATCTGCATATCTGAGGTTATCGATATTTCTCCCAGCAATCTTGATTCCAGCTTGTGCTTCATCCAGCCTGGCATTTTGCATGGTGTACTCTGCATATAAGTTAAATAAGCAGAGAGACAATATGCATCCTTGATGTACTCCTTTCCAAACTTGGAACCAGTCCTTTGTTCCATGTCTAGTTCTAACTGTTGCTTCTTGACCTGCATACAAATTTCTCAGGAGGCATGTAAGGTGGTCTTGTATTCCCATCTCTGTAAGACTTTTCCGCAGTTTGTTATGATTCACACAGTCAAAGGCTTTAGCATAGTCAGTGAAGCAGAAGTAGATGTTTTTCTGGAATTTTCATGCTTTTTCTATGATCCAATGGATGTTGGCAATTTGATCTCTGGTTCCTCTGCCTTTTCTAAAACCAGCTTGAACATCAGGAAGTTCACATTTCATGTACTGTTGAAGCCTGGCTTGGAGAATTTTGAGCATTACTTTGCTAGTGTGTGAGAAGAGTGCAGCTGTTTGGTAGTTTGTACATTCTTTGACATTGCCTTTCTTTGGGACTGGAATGAAAACTGACCTTTTCCAGTCCTGTGGCCACTGCTGAGTTTTCCAGATTTGCTGGCATATTGAGTGCAGCACTTTCACAGCATCATCTTTTAGGATTTGAAATAGCTCAACTGGAATTCCATCACCTCCACTAGCTTTGTTCATAGCAATGCTTCCTAAGGCCCTCCTGACTTCTCATTCCAGGATGTCTGGCTCTAGGTGAGTGATCACACCATCGTGGTTATCTTGGTCATAAAGATCTTCTTTGTACAGTTCTTCTGTATATTCTTGCTACCTCTTCTTAATATCCTCTGCCTCTGTTAGGTCCATACCATTTCTGTTCTTTATTGTGCCCATCTTTCCATGAAATGTTCCCTTGGTATCTTTAATTTTCTTGAAGAGATCTCTAGTCTTTCCCATTCTATTATTTTCCTTTATTTCTTTGCATTAATCGCTGAGGAAGGCTTTCTTATCTCTCCTTGCTATTCTTCAGAACTCTGCATTCAGACAGGTATATTTTTCATTTTCTCCTTTGCCTTTCACTTCTCCTCTTTTCTCAGCTATTTATAATGCCTCCTCAGACAACCACTTTGCCTTTTAGCATTTCGTTTTCTTGGGGATGGTCTTGATCACTGCCTCTTGTACAGTGCTATGAACCTTCATCCACAGTTCTTCAGGCACTCTACCTATCAGATCTAATGCCTTAAATCTATTTGTCACTTGCACTGTATAAACTTAAGGGATTTGATTTGGGTCCTACCTGAATGGTCTAGTGGTTTTCCCTACTTTCTTCAACTTAAGTCTGAATTTTGCAATAAGGAGTTCATGATCTGAGCCACAGTCAGCTCCTGGTCTTGTTTTTGTTGACTGTATAGAGCTTCTCCATCTTTGGCTGCAGAGAATATAATCAATCTGATTTCGGTATTGACCATCTGGTGATATCCATGTGTAGAGTTGTCTCTTGTGTTGTTGGATGAGGGTGTTTTCTTGGTGCATTCTCTTGGAAAAACTCTGTTAGCCTTTGCCCTGCTTCATTTTGTACTCCAAGGCCAAACTTGCATGTTACTCCAGGTATCTCTTGACTTGCTACTTTTGTATTCTAGTCCCCTATGATGAAAAGGACATCTTTTCCTGTTGTTAGTTCTAGAAGATCTTCCAGGGCTTCGTAGAGCCCTTCGACTTCAACTTCTTCGGCATTAGTTGTTGGAACATAGACTTGAATTACTGTGATACTGAAAAGTTTGCCTTGGAAATGAGCGGAGATAATTCTGTCATTTTTGAGACTGCATACAAGTTCTACATTTCAGACTCTTTTGTTGACCATGAGGACTCATACATAAAATAAATTTAAGTTTATTAATTAAAATATAGTTAAAACTCAGAAATAGCCCTTTGATCCTTAGTAAATACTGAAGAATAACACACCAAACGCCACTCTATCTCTTTCTAGCATGCTTTTCTGGTTATTAGAGATTGGAAAGGTGAATGTTATAGATATTTCTCAGATTCTGGTGAAGGTATAGTTTCACATACTACTTGGTTTCCGCCAACCAGATGCACCTGTTTAAGACAAGAAAAGTGGATATGAACATCATGAGAGAGAATCTACAGGGCTATTCTGGCAAGTAAGGGGGTTGAGGAGTTTGGTTCATCTATAGAACTATAATGGAGGACCTAGAATTTAATGTGTATCTTCACTTGTGTAATTGACATAATGATGGTGTTTCCATTTGACCACCCCAATGTTCAGCAGTATATTTCTCCTATATATCCTCCAAACCTGGTGGTTCCTGAGTACCAATAAAAACATTATAAATTATCTATTACATTATAGTAAACTCATTTTTATTTAAACTAGAAAAGTTTAATCTTGTTTTCTGAATCCAAGAACCATGCATGACCTATGTAGTAATTGGTACCAGAAATGAGATGCTGGAAGGTACAAGTAACACTAATTTAGTAGAAGCTTTGGATAGTGAGGGCTCAGAATTTAGTTTTTATCTGGTAGCTAACTATTTGGTTAGTCTCTTACTTGTTTACTTTTAAAAGCAATAAAGCTGTTGTCTGAGGTTATAGTGTTCAAGGAAATAATAGAATGAACTCATAGTATCCACAGGTGTTTGTAGGTGTTGGTTCATTTTTGCTAATTTTATCAAAATCTTCTGAATTAGATGAATTCAGTAAAGGTGGAAAGAAGCAAAGTTTTGCTAAAGAAGGCATTCTCTGCCTGTGCCCACTAACTGCACTGATGGAGAGTCCAGTGATTTAGAACTTGCAGTGTTGAACAACTCATCTGCTTTTTTGTATCTGAACTTCAAGAAGTTTGAAGCTGTAGCCATGAAACCACAGTGTTAGCAGGAGGTAAGGCTCTTGGTTTGTCATAAAGCAGCAGCGATATAGCTGGCAAGAGATGATGAATTGTATTGCTTCCCCTTATAAGCCTATTATTTCAGATGCTCTCAAGGTAGCCACCATTACTTTAAGGGCCAGAGGGAAGGGCAGAGAACAGAGCCCAGTAAATAAAAGAAGAGAATCTGCTGGCTCAAAAACCATGTCTGGGCAAGTCTTTTGACTATGGCAGTTTGTACATGGAACAGAATTGAAACAAGTCAAGTTTGCTAAGTGTTTGGAGAAATTATCTTCCCAAAGAAACCCAAAACTTGGTCTGCGACATTCTGTGATTGTTAAAACTTTAAAACAACTCCAATATTTCAAATCTCATGAAGTCTCCAAGAAGTACATCCGGCCCTCCACGCCACCCCACCCCACCCCACCCC
>SJYX01022215.1:459834-497333 GCA_006410675.1 Oreotragus oreotragus
TATTTTTGGTAGTTGAATTATTAAAGTTAATTTACCTGTTTCTTTGTATTGTGAAAGTGTGGCTACTAGAAAATTTAAAGGTACATCCACAGCTCACATTTGTGGCTGACTTTATATTTTTATTGGACAGCATTTTTCTAGACGTTGAAGGACTATAACTGCATAACTATACTAGACTTTCATCTGTGTAGATTTCTGTTCTCTGTCATAGTTCATTAGTCATTAGTTCATTGTGTGTAAGGTAAGTTCAATACTTCTCAACACATATTTCTGTTTTCTTCACACCTTACTACTGTTAGGCAGTCTTTTCCCTCTCTTAAGAACCCTTTCCCACTGGCCTAGTTGGCAAATTCTTACCTTTTAATAGCCAGTTAAAGCATTCTTTTCTCTGTAAAATTTTCCCTAAACTCACTTACTCCACACTTGTACCCAAACTAGAAATAGAGATTGTCCTCTGGATTGTGGAAGTTGTTGTTGTTCAGTCACTAAGTCGTGTCTGGCTCTCTGTGACCCCATGAACTGAAGCATGCCTAGCTCCTCTGTCCTTCACTATCTCCCAGAGTTCGCTCAGATTCATGTCCATTGAGTCAGTGATGCCATCCAACCATCTCTGCCACTGCCTTCTCCTTTTGCCTTCAATCTTTCCCAGTGTCAGGGTCTTTTCCAGTGAGTTGGTTCTTTGCATTAGGTGGCCAAAATTTTGGAGCTTCAGCTTCAACATCAGTTCTTCCAACGAATAGGGTTGATTTCCTTTAGGAATGACTGGTTTGGTCTCCTAGCAGTCCAAGGGACTCTCAAGAGTCTTCTCCAGCACCACAGTTCGAAAGCATCAGTTCTTCGGCACTCAGCCTTCTTTATGGTCCAACTCTCACATCTGTACATGACTACTCAAACGACCATAGCTTTGCCTATACAAACCTTTTCTATACTGTGAAAGTATCTTGCCTAATATCTACTGGGTGCCTACCATTTGCAGAACACAGGGATAGGTGGGGACATATCCAAACATGAACCAAAAAGACATGGACCCTATGCCTGTAGTGACTGCATCTAGAATGGGATACAGATAAGTAAATACCCAGTCACCAACTGGAGTGAAAAATGCTATCACAGACAGGTTCAGGGAGCACATCATAAGCATGCCTCTCCCAGACAACTTCTTTGTGGCAGATAAAAGCACCGAGCCTGAATTATATGTATCTGACCCCATAGGAACCCTGAATTTAAAAAATAGTTGTGTGTGTAAGTATAAAAGCTCAAGAGCATCTTTTTCACATCACAATTGGTTAAAATGAGTTGCCTTCAAAATACAAATTCCAGAATAGGCATTCTTCTATTACATATATGCCCTAGTATCCTTACAATGACTCTCTTAGCCAGGAAATTTAGGTATTGATTTAAAAAAAAAAAAAAAACACAAAGTACAACAACAAAATAGCCCCAACACAATTAGAATGATTAAAAATGAATTCCACAAAGGTGTGCAATTTACTTAACATTAATGTACTATCAAAAAGAGTTCAGGCTTTCAATGATTGGATTTCTGTGGGTTTGAGAAGATAGATGAAGAATTAAGTGAGGCGCTCATCTAACATTTTGCAGTAGACTTTTTAACAGGAGTGTTAAAAAGGGCAGGACCTATATTTGGCTTGTTGCATTAACTGTGTAATCTTATTTACTAGGAGGTCATTTATCTACCAACCACAATAATCTAAAATCCAGTTAAGAAGCAAAAAGAATGATTTTTAAAGCATCATTTGAGTAGTCCAAATATCTATCACAAGGTCGATGCACTAAAGTTCGCCTGCCTTTCTCCTTGGTGAGCACACCAGTTCCTTACATGGGACCTATTCTGTTTTACTTTAGACTGAATGGTGACAAATGAGGCTATCTGGAATCTCAGTCTGTACCAGATTAGCAGTTGCCAATCAGAAGAGGAGGATAATGTTAGAGACAGGAAACCTGGCAAAAGAGAGAAAAGATAGCAGACTGGAAGGGGGAGAGAGAGCAACTATGAAAGACAGAGATGATCACTGGGTCATAGCTGTCTCTTATACACATCTAGATGTGTATAAGAGACAGACCCCACCCCACCCCCGTGCCCACCTCTGATATATTTGTCAAGGAAAACTGACAAGGATGAACCTTCCAGGGTAGATCCAGGAGCAATAGAGGACAAAGAATGAAGGAGAGCATTCCAGAGAAAGAACCAGGAGTTTCCAGGTTGACCAACAAAGAAACGTCCTGCAGTGCTGGGGCAGAGAGTCCTGGTTATTCCTGTTCAGTAGGTTTTGATAATTATTGTGAAATGGTACCTAATGTCACCAATGGACATAGACTTACTGCAACGACCTATTTCTTCTCCATCATTGAAAACTTACATGTGCTGGTAACTGAAAATATATCTTCTCGATTTTTTTTTTCAAATTTGTTTTTATTTTTTTAATTGGAGGATAATTGCCTTATAATATTATGTTGGTTTCTACCATACAACATGAATCACCCATGAGTATACATATGTCTCCTTCCTCTTAAACCTCCTTCCCACCTCCCACCCCTCTAGGTTGTCACAGAACACTGGGTTAAGCAATCTCCCACAAGCTATTTTATGCCTGGTAATATATATGTTTCAGTCTACACTCTCAGTTCACCCCACCTTTTCCTTCACCTGCTGTATCCCACAAGTCTGTTCTTTACCTCTGCATATTCAGATAGGTATATCAGTGCCATTTTTCTAGATTCCACATAAAAGTGTTAATATATGATACTTGTTTTCTCTTTTTGACTTACTTCACTCTGTACAACAAGCCCTAGGTTCATCCACCTCACTAGAACTGACTCAAATTCATTCCTTTTTATGGTGAAAATATATCTTTGCTTAACTGGTTACCAACCTAGAAGAGTCCCATCTAGGCCTCTTAGAGAGGGTTGCATATCTGCTTCTGAAACAGCAGTAGCAGAGAGACACTTGGGTCTTGATCCCTTGGAGAGGCAGTGAGACTGTTCTATTTATGAAACAAAGGGGTGCATGTGGGTCTGGAAAACCAAAGAGGTGGACCATTACAGAAAATCGCCAATAGCCTAATCCGCAGGTTCTAAGCTATGTCCACAAATTATTTGTTACGCTTCCTTTTAGGATGACTTTCCCCTAGTGAGTGGAATTAACTTAGTGACTCACTTCTAATTAATAGAATAAAGTGGAAGTATCCTGTGTCAGTTAGGAAACCAGGTCATAAAGGACACTGGGACTTCATCGCTGCTTTCTCCTGGACAGCTCGCTCTAGAGGGCAGTCAGCAGGATACTCAAGCAGCTTGTGGACAGGTTCCTGTAGCAAGGGCCTGAGGCCTCCAGCCAATAGCCATGTGAGGAGCCGAGGCCTCCAGCCAATAGCCATGTGAGGAGCCGAGGCCTCCAGCCAATAGCCTTGTGAGGGGCCGAGGCCTCACGCCAACAGCCTTGTGAGGAGCGGAGGCCTCACGCCAACAGCCTTGTGAGGGAGCCTTCTTGAAATCGGATCTTCCACCTCCAGGCAAACCTTCAGATGATGGCAGACCCTGCCAATATCCTGACTGCAACCACGTGAGAGACCTTATGTCGAAACAATCCAGCTAAGCTGTTTCTGAATTCTTTACCTAACAGAAGCTTTGAGATGATAGCGTTTCTCGTCTTAAGCGTCTCATTGTTGTGGTGATTTGTTATTTAGCATGAGGTAACTGATATACTCGCTCAATATCAAGTCTCATCTTCTTACTTAGAAATAAAATCTTGATTTTGAGTATCATGTTTAGCTAAAAGATGATATACCTCACACTCCTTCTGAATCCATCCAATCAGATGTCAGCAGGAGCACTGTTAGGATGCTCCTTTCAGGAAAACTCCTCTGAAAGGTGGTAGGCCGTCCACATTCTTCCAGCCTGGAATGCAATTTGATGAGTGGAAGTCCAGCAATCAATTAAGATCACGAGGCAGCTTTCAGAATGAAAGTAAAGAGCTAACGATGACAGAATAGCAGCAATCCAGGGGCTTAGTAACGATGGTGTCGTCTAAGCGGCCCCCAAAATGCCATTTGTGGACCTTTTTACAATGGAGAAAAATCACCTTCCACACTGGTTAAGTCACTGTTAGTTCTTATTTCTGTTACTCGTAGGTGAAATGCAGTTACTAACTGACGGAAACTGGGATTAGATTTCTTGGATATCTGGCTTCTAGGAAATAGAATACACTGAGCTACTAACAGGATAAATCATTGAGCTACCTAACAGAATAAAGCTTGGTTGGAGTAGTTATTACTGTAAATTATTGAGCTATGTATCTGCTATAAGACTTCCTGAGACATGAGGAGTTTATACTGCTTATCAAGAATTCTTTTCCTAGGTCAGAAGAGAATTATCCAGGAAATCCTCTGGACTTCCATATGGGCATAAGTGGAAGATTCTGTGTGCGTGCGCACACCCACCCACACACACACACACTTAGTATTTTGCACACTAAATTACTGACACTTAGGCTGACCTGAATAAACCATCCTTCACCCTTACTATTCTGTGTCACTTAAGAGTTGTAAGGCAGGCAAAGTTAATATTCAACATGCAATTTTCTGGAGATATCTATATCTATCTATCTATCTATCTGTATATATTTAGGCTTCCCTGGTGGCTCAGAGGTAAAGAAGCCACCTGCCTATCCAGAAGACATGGTTGGATTCCTGAGTGGGGGGAGATCCCCTGGAGAAGAAAATGGCAACCCACTCTAGTATTCTTGCCTGAGAAATCCCAAGGACAGAGGATCCTGGTGGGCTACAGTCCATGGGGTCACAAAAGAGCCAGACATGACTTAGTGACTAAACAACAACAGCACATACACACATATGTAACTATTAATAAAATCCACACTAGCCTTTGTTGGAGGCAGCCACCTGCTTGAAGCTGCAGCAGTAAGCAAGTACTGTAGCATTCTGAGTACCGTGAAAGGTCTGAAGAGCTAAGATTAAGACATTTAGACACTCTGTAAGTTCCTGTGCAATTTTCCGTAATGAGATTGGAGCCCTTTTATTCTGGTGGGGCGTGAGTGCCAAGGACTGGCGAAACCAGGGCACTCAATTTATTCACTAGAATGAATCCTGAAAACAGGATCTTAAAAAAACAAGAACAACTGAAAATGACTGCATACAAGCAGCTGAAAGTGAGAAAGGAGAAGGCAGACACTTTATGAAAGGCAAATATGGATGATGCTTTCTCAGTCCCTCCAAAAGAAAACATGCAGCATAGTTGCTGCTGCTGCTGCTAAGTCGCTTCAGTCGTTTCCAACTCTGTGCAACCCCAGAGACGGCAGCCCACCAGGTTCCCCTGTCCCTGGGATTCTCCAGGCAAGAACACTGGAGTGGGTTGCCATTTCCTTCTCCAATGCAAAACAGTGAAAAGTGAAAGTGAAGTTGCTCAGTTGTGTCCGACTCTTAGTGACCCCATGGACTGTAGCCTTCCAGGCTCCCCCGTCCCTGGGATTCTCCAGGCAAGGACACTGGAGTGGGGTGCCATTGCCTTCTCTGGTTGAAGTCTGCTGCTGCTGCCGCTGCTAAGTCGCTTCAGCCATGTTTGGCTCTGTGCGACCCCATAGAAGGGAGCCCACCAGGTTCCCTCATCCCTGGGATTCTCCAGGCAAGAACACTGGAGTGGGTTGCCATTTCCTTTTCCAATGCATGAAAGTGAAAAGTGAAAGTGAAGTCGCTCAGTCGTGTCCGACTCTTAGTGACCCCATGGACTGTAGCCTACCATTCTTCTCCGCCCATGGGATTTTCCAGGCAAGAGTACTGGAGTGGGTTGCACAGTTAAGGGATCCAAAAACTGAAGAAATCCCAATGAAGCTAAGGAAAATCTTTCAGTTTTGATTATATGTCAGCTTAATATGTCCATGTAAATGTTACACAGAATCCCATTGTTTTATGTAGAAATGGGTCATGTAGATCTCATTCCACAGCCCTGTCATAAATGGATAAGACGTTTCAGGATTTCACAAATATACATCTGTATAATAGATCAACTGGGTAAAACATAATTCAATTCATTTTTAGAGATTTTACTCAGATAACCTTAAACTAAAGCAAAGTGCATACAGTCAGCCCTCCATATCTGCACATTTCATATCCATGAGTTTAATCAACCAAGGATGGAAAATATGCTAAAACAAAAAACCCCAGAAAGTTTCAAAATGAAAATTTCAACTGGCTGCTTGCTGGCAACTATTAAAACAGTATTTAACATTGTATTTACAACTATTTACATAGTATTTACATTGTATTAGGTGTTATAAGTAGTCTGGGTTTTGTTGCTCAGTCATGTCTGACTCTTTGTGACCCCATGGACTATAGCCTGCCAGGCTTCTCAGTCCATGGAATCCTCCAGGCAAGAATACTGGAGTGGATTGCCATGCCCTCCTCCAGGGTATAAGTAGCCTCTGCTAAGTCTGCTAAGTCGCTTTAGTCGTGTCCGACTCTGTGTGACCCCATAGACAGAAGACTACCAGGCTCCCCCGTTCCCGGGAGTCTCCAGGCAAGAACACTGGAGTGGGTTGCCGTTTCCTTCTCCAATGCATGAAAGAGAAAAGTGAAAGGGAAGTCGCTCGGTTGTGTCCGACTCTTAGCGACCCCATGGACTGTAGCCCACCAGGCTCCTCCATCCATGGGATTTTCCAGGCAAGAGTACTGGAGTGGGGTGCCATTGCCTTCTCCGATAAGTAGCCTAGAAACTATTTAAAATATAAGAAAGGATGTTCCTAGGATGCAAACACTACTGCCACTTTACAGACTTGAGCATCTGAGGGTTTAGGTTTTGTGGGGGGTGCTGTAACCAGTCCTCTACAGATATCAAGGGATGACTCTATGTGTTTTCCTAAATTATTAAGAAATTTGTAGGGAAAAAAGCTATTAAGGTTGGTGCAAACGTAATTGTGTTTTGCATTGTTGAACTTTGCTGTTTGATATTAGAATATATTCTTAAATAAATGTGATTCTGTTATACATCATTTTAATGTGCATTTTTTTTGCTAATGACATTACTTGCTGTTTATATTTATTTTAGACTATAGAAATGATGTTAGACAAAATGCAAACCTGAGCAATTTTTTAATTCACATTCAAAATGGGTCATGAGAGACTTGAAGATGAGGAGTAGTGACTGATCATCAGAAATTGACAATGACTGATTGAGAGGTTCATCAAACCTGATCCTCTGACAACCTCATGGGAAGTTGCCCAAGAACTCAGTGTAGCCCATTCTATGGTCATTAGGCATTTGAAACAAATCGGAAAGGTGAAAAGCTGGGTAAGTGGGTGCCTCACGAGCTGACCGCAAATCAAAATAATCGTCATTTTAAAGTGTCATCTTCTTCTATTTCACACAACAACAAGCCATTTCTCAATAGGATTGTGATGTGCACTGAAAAGTGGATTTTATGCACCCAGCGAAAACCGGCTCAGTGGTTGGACTGAGAAGAAGCTCCAAAGAACTTCCCAAAGCCAAATTCTCACCAAAAAAAGTCACGGTCACTGTTAAGTAGTCTGCGGCCCCTCTGATCCACTATAGCTTTCTGAATCCATGCTCAGCAAATAGATGAGTTGCACTGAAAACTGCAACATTGGCAGCAGGCACTGGTCAACAGAAAAAGCCTAATTCTTCTCCACAAGAATGCCCCGCTGCACATTGTGCAACCAACACTTAAAAAGTTGAATGAATTGTGCTACGAAGGCTACAAAGCTTTGCCTCATCTGCTATATTGACCTGACCTCTTGCCAGTCAACTACCACTTCTTCAAGCTCTCAACAACTTTTTGCAGGGAAAATGCTTCCACAACTAGCATGAGGCAGAAAATGTTTTCCAAGAGTACTTGAATCACAAAGCACAAATTTTTACGCTGCAGGAATAAGCAAACTTATTTCTTGTTGGCAAAGATGTGTTGATTGTAATGGTTCCTATTTTGATTAATAAAAATGTTTGAGCCTAGTTATAATGATTTAAAGGGCTTCCCTGGTAGCTCACATGGTAAAGAATCTACCTGCAACACAGGAGACCCAAATTTGATCCCCGGGTGGGGAAGATCCCGGGAGGAGAGCATGGCAAACTATGCCAGTATTCTTGCCTGGAAAACACTATAGACAGAGGAGCCTAATGGGCTAAAGTCCACGGGGTCGCGGAGTCAGACACGACTGAGCGACTAACACTTTCACTTCCAACTTCCTTAATGATTTAAAATTCAGAGTCTGAAACCGGAATTACTTTTGCATCAATCTAATATTCTCCATAAGTGCATGGGCATGGAAGAGCAAAACCCGGGGCTTCTATAGCCAGGATGATGTTTGACAGTAACTCACAAAGTAGTTCTGTGCTCTAAGGAAGACTTTTTAACAGTTTACTCAACTCCACATTTCTAGTGTTTTTTAAAGCTATGCAGTCAGGTTACATTTACAGTCCATCACCAGCGGTAATAGAAATAAAATTAGTTGTAACTACAGTATGGTTAATGGAGTAACAGTACATAAAACGTAAACTTCGCTGATTCTCTAATTGGCATAAAAGCCTAGATACAAGAAAGTAGTCCTTATAACATAGCAGAGTTAAGCACCAGTAATCAACACAACTAAAATCTTAGATTACACAATATTCAGATTTTCATCTTCAGAAAATTTCCTTTAACTGTACCATCAAAGATTTTATCTGTCCTCTAGAGACACTGTCCCGTACAGTAGCCATTAGCCACATGTGGCTATTAAGTACTTGAAGGTGGTATCCTAGGAGTGTAAAAATCCCAGTGGATTTTGAAACATTACTTTGAATGAAAGAATATAAAATGTTTACGGAAAAGTTTTTATGTTGTATACACACTGAAATAATATTTTTGGTAGTTGAATTATTAAAGTTAATTTACCTGTTTCTTTGTATTGTGAAAGTGTGGCTACTAGAAAATTTAAAGGTACATCCACAGCTCACATTTGTGGCTGACTTTATATTTTTATTGGACAGCATTTTTCTAGACGTTGAAGGACTATAACTGCATAACTATACTAGACTTTCATCTGTGTAGATTTCTGTTCTCTGTCATAGTTCATTAGTCATTAGTTCATTGTGTGTAAGGTAAGTTCAATACTTCTCAACACATATTTCTGTTTTCTTCACACCTTACTACTGTTAGGCAGTCTTTTCCCTCTCTTAAGAACCCTTTCCCACTGGCCTAGTTGGCAAATTCTTACCTTTTAATAGCCAGTTAAAGCATTCTTTTCTCTGTAAAATTTTCCCTAAACTCACTTACTCCACACTTGTACCCAAACTAGAAATAGAGATTGTCCTCTGGATTGTGGAAGTTGTTGTTGTTCAGTCACTAAGTCGTGTCTGGCTCTCTGTGACCCCATGAACTGAAGCATGCCTAGCTCCTCTGTCCTTCACTATCTCCCAGAGTTCGCTCAGATTCATGTCCATTGAGTCAGTGATGCCATCCAACCATCTCTGCCACTGCCTTCTCCTTTTGCCTTCAATCTTTCCCAGTGTCAGGGTCTTTTCCAGTGAGTTGGTTCTTTGCATTAGGTGGCCAAAATTTTGGAGCTTCAGCTTCAACATCAGTTCTTCCAACGAATAGGGTTGATTTCCTTTAGGAATGACTGGTTTGGTCTCCTAGCAGTCCAAGGGACTCTCAAGAGTCTTCTCCAGCACCACAGTTCGAAAGCATCAGTTCTTCGGCACTCAGCCTTCTTTATGGTCCAACTCTCACATCTGTACATGACTACTCAAACGACCATAGCTTTGCCTATACAGACCTTTTCTATACTGTGAAAGTATCTTGCCTAATATCTACTGGGTGCCTACCATTTGCAGAACACAGGGATAGGTGGGGACATATCCAAACATGAACCAAAAAGACATGGACCCTATGCCTGTAGTGACTGCATCTAGAATGGGATACAGATAAGTAAATACCCAGTCACCAACTGGAGTGAAAAATGCTATCACAGACAGGTTCAGGGAGCACATCATAAGCATGCCTCTCCCAGACAACTTCTTTGTGGCAGATAAAAGCACCGAGCCTGAATTATATGTATCTGACCCCATAGGAACCCTGAATTTAAAAAATAGTTGTGTGTGTAAGTATAAAAGCTCAAGAGCATCTTTTTCACATCACAATTGGTTAAAATGAGTTGCCTTCAAAATACAAATTCCAGAATAGGCATTCTTCTATTACATATATGCCCTAGTATCCTTACAATGACTCTCTTAGCCAGGAAATTTAGGTATTGATTTAAAAAAAAAAAAAAAACACAAAGTACAACAACAAAATAGCCCCAACACAATTAGAATGATTAAAAATGAATTCCACAAAGGTGTGCAATTTACTTAACATTAATGTACTATCAAAAAGAGTTCAGGCTTTCAATGATTGGATTTCTGTGGGTTTGAGAAGATAGATGAAGAATTAAGTGAGGCGCTCATCTAACATTTTGCAGTAGACTTTTTAACAGGAGTGTTAAAAAGGGCAGGACCTATATTTGGCTTGTTGCATTAACTGTGTAATCTTATTTACTAGGAGGTCATTTATCTACCAACCACAATAATCTAAAATCCAGTTAAGAAGCAAAAAGAATGATTTTTAAAGTATCATTTGAGTAGTCCAAATATCTATCACAAGGTCGATGCACTAAAGTTCGCCTGCCTTTCTCCTTGGTGAGCACACCAGTTCCTTACATGGGACCTATTCTGTTTTACTTTAGACTGAATGGTGACAAATGAGGCTATCTGGAATCTCAGTCTGTACCAGATTAGCAGTTGCCAATCAGAAGAGGAGGATAATGTTAGAGACAGGAAACCTGGCAAAAGAGAGAAAAGATAGCAGACTGGAAGGGGGAGAGAGAGCAACTATGAAAGACAGAGATGATCACTGGGTCATAGTATCCTGCAGTCCTTCAGGCAGAGGACTGATGGCTTCTATTTGTCCTGGGAGCAACCCTGACTCCTAGGAAGGAGCTTGATAGAGAACAGGAACTTGATGTAGTCCTTAAAGTCATTATAATCTACTATCAAAATTAACTCTGAATTTTCAAGAAAAAGCCAAAAAATGACTTAAGAAAATAGAAACATTTATAATACGTTTCGGAAAACCTTTGTACAACAGTTTTAAAGAAAATTAGTTTGATTCCTTAAATGGCCACACTCCAATAATGCTGCCTATCACTTAATTGAAACAGTTGGCTCTGAATCAATCCTGGATAAACGTTGTCATGCAGAACAGTGGACTTTACTAAGCTGCCTTGAACAGATTTCAAATGGTGGTAGAAACAAATAATAAGCTCTCATACGAGGTTTAAATATATAAGATGGCAATAGATCGCACAGTTGAAATCACTAGGGTGATGTAAAATAATTGTTCTAAAATGCACTATCACCATGAAGAAAAATCTTCCTGCCATGTGCCCAGCACTGTGCTGGGTGCTCTATTATTAAGCATTCTTCTGAAATATCGCTTTCCCTTTTAAGACTGTGAAGGTGTTCCCGAATCCTCATTCATATTTTTAAAGGTTAAATGACATTTTACACGCACAACACAACCATTACATAACAGGCATAGAATACTGTTTTATGACTTGGATGGTTCTTTTTTTTTTTTTAAGTGCACTAGCAACTTTATTTTCAAATGCTGTCGAATCCTTAAGGATCTGAAAACCTACACATAGGAATGGAGAGTCTTATCCACTCACTTGTTTTGTGTAATAAGTGTTTAAACACAGGCATGCCATTTCGGAGTTTACAGTGAGGCTAAGCTGTACTTCAGCGTTTTGCAGCAAGCAAAAACAATTTCTGCAACGGTCCTCATTTCCCCTGGCAATTTTTTTTTTTTTCTTTTTCATGGCGAGTTACTAAATGCTAGATGCTAGAGTCAAAAAGAAACCTGACATCTGGGGAGGTGTTGCGGGGGTGTTAATAGTTCTAGTTTGATGTTTGGGGAGAGCCTTGAGGATAAGATTTTTAAAACAGCAAATACAGGGAGAAGGGGGAAATGATGGTTTCGGATGACTCTCTCCTCCCTCCACTTTCTCTCTTCACCAATCCGTATCCCCCCAATTTAGAGGCGGGTTCAGGGAGATCAGGCTGCAGGAAACCAGGAGGCTCTCCGGGGTTGCCGCCCCGGCCTCGTGATGTAATTGTTATTTCTTACTCGGAGCCTGAACCGGCGGAGAGCTGCCGGAGAAGTGGCAGCTGGGTGCCTTATGCCTTGTCTTGGAGGGTCAGGTTCGGTCCGAGGACGATGTCGATTCGCGGAACGGCTCCGCTGGAGACTTCGCAGTGACATAGCAGCAGAAGATAAACCCTGCTCCCGTCCGAGGAGCTGAACCCGGCGCTCCTCAGGTCTCCTTCCCAGTTTTCTTTTCGGACTCACCCGCCGATTATCCCTGGGTGCCTTCTACGTGCCGGGCGCGGGATCAGAGGGACCCGCAGTTAGCGCCCCACCCCCCCGCCCGCACCCCGCCAGACTAAAGCAAGACACACAGATTACAAGGTGGTGGAAGTTGGGGGGTGGGCGAGAGGGAGCCCAGGAGACACGGGTTGTGGGGTGAAGTGGGAGGAGAAGGAAGCCTAAGATGCCGGCACCCAGGAAGGGACCCGGGGCGTCCCGACCCCCAAGCTGAGCCCCCTTCGCGGGCTTTTGGCCTGGGTCACGAGATTGGTCCCCATCCCCCCCCCGGGAGCCCCAGAAGGAGCTGTCCCGGCGCCTTCGGCGGCGGTGGGGGCTGCTGGACAGAGCCGGGAGCCGCGGGGAAGGGCTCGGGGCGCCTGGAGCACCCACCTCTCCCGGCCGCCGCGGTCCTCCCGCTGCCTCGGGGCCCCCGCAGCCCCCGCCCGGCCGGCCGGAGGGCGGGCGAGGAGGAAAATCAGCCAACCGTGGGGGCCCCGCAGTTCCCGCGAGCCTCCGGGACCCGAGCGCGTGCCTGCCGCCCCGGTGACAATGGGAGAGAAGGGGAAAAAAGGGTTAAGAAACTTGGCTGAAGAGCTGAATGGCGTGGAGCGGCGAGGGGAGGGACTGGGCCGCGGCCGCCTCGGCGGCGGAGGGAGGAGCGCGGCTGCGGGCGGGCGGGCGGCGAGCGAGGCGCTCAAAGTCAGCCTCGCAGACATTGCAGCAGAGCCCCGAACTCGGGAGGCGGCGGCGGCGGCGGCGGAGGAGGCGGCGGCGGCGGCGGCCGAGGCGGAGGGACACCCGGCCCCGCGCGCGCCCGCGCGCCCGCCCGTGGCCTCGCGTCGGCCGCTGCGCCCGGCAGCGCTGCCGATCGGAGGGAAGAGCAGGGTGAGTGGCGGCCGCGGCCGGGGGGCTCCGACGAGCGGCCGCCGCCGCCGGAAACGGCCGGGAGCGCGGCCCGCGGCGGCGTTGGCGTTGGCGGGCAGGGCCTCGGGGGGCGTCGGGGCGGCGGGGGGCCCGCGCTGCGGGGCGGCGGGAGCGGACGCGGACGACGGGGTGAGCTCGGCGGAGGGGGACGGCTTCCGGGCAAATCCCGCCTCTCCTCCCGGCTCCGAAGCTGCCCGGGAACTCGGGGGCCCGGGCAGAGGGGCCGGCAAGTTGTGGAGTTGGCGCGGGGGCTCACCGGCGCGTTCTTGGCCGTCCTGGGCCGGCGGGGAGGGCGGCCGCCGTGTCGCCCCGCACCCGGGCCGGGGTCGCGCCCCCGCTCGGCTGTCCCCCTCGGCCCGGAGCCCCGGGCGCTTCTCGTCGCGCCGTTCTCAGTCCTGCTGCCCCGGGCGTCCTGGGCGGCGCCGGGCGCAGCTCCCCCGCCTCTCGCCCGGGTGCCTCCCTGCTCTGAGCTGGCCGGATCCCGGGCTGGGGAAAGTGGGTAGGCAAAGGCACCGCGCTCCCGCCCCGCCAGCCGACCCTCGGGTCCAGCCAGGCCCGTTGGTACTTGTCCTTCCCCTCCCGAGGGCGAGGCCCCTGGGACCCGAGGCCTCAACCATCGCTTTTCTCCGGAGCCAGAAGACCGGGTTCACCTCTAGAGTGAACCCCGTGCAGATCCTGGGAGGCTTCGTTTTTCTCTCTTACGTCTATGTGTCCTCTTCTACTACTAGTGGATGTTGTCTTTTGAAGGGTTTCCCGGGAAAATATTCTGCAAACCGTCACAACCCTTCCAAAGTAGTTTTCCAAATTTTCATCAAGAGTTGCTGTTCCGTCTGGAGGAACAAAGGAATCAACTATGTCTTAGAGGCGAACAAGCTGGGAGTCTGTGACACATGTTGATCTCCGAAGTATTACAGGAGTTTTTACCTTCTATCTCGGTATTGAATTGAGTTTTGAAGATAGTCGACGGAAAACAGCATAAGTACTTTTGTGTTTTAAAAAATTTTTTAATAGGGCGTTTTTATGTTGGAAAAGAAGTAAGACGTTCTTAGCCACAGGGACTTTTCACTGAGTTGGTGGAACTGAGTTGGAGTTTGTCTCCGGTAATATAAATGATTAAATGTGAAATTGTGCGGGGCCGGAGGTGGGGGGTAGGGGGGACTGTTCTTAGAGGAAGAGAGTCCATAGGGTGAAAGTAAAAAATGATTGTGGAGTTACGGATGATGGTTGTTTTTTACGTTTGGTGAGGGAGTGATTTGTGAAGCAGAGGGCTTTGGTAATTCGTTCTTTAAAGTTATGGATTGCATTGAACCTGCTTGTTAGAGAATCATGACTTTAGCAAGTGGGTGGCATCTTCCCGATGTGATTCTTCAATGGTTAATCACTATCTTGCCCCCTTTGTTGTTGAAGAGACAGTGAGATAAGTGGACTTTTTAAACAAATGGTGCCTCCTCTGCCTGGCACCAAAGTGTGGGTTGCTGCCTGGAGTATGTTGAAATGTTTTCAGCTTTGAAGTAAGTCGCTCTGGTTTTGCCCAGCGGTTTGGTAATATGCTTTGGGTTTAACTGGTTTCAGAGAGTAGTGGCTTCATCACCAGTGCTAACTGTTCTCTGCTTGAAATTAGTTCCTAAAGACAAAGAAGATTCCAGCAGTGGAAGAGCCCTTATCCTGTGGGCTGCAGGATTGTCCCTTCAGTCTGTCTCCTACACTCTGGTGGGGAAAGACCTCTTGCCATACTTAACACCTTGAAAGTGCCTTAGGAGCATGAGTAAAATACTTACCAAAAACAAACGAAAAGGAGGACTCCTCATTGTTGGTTTTACTCCAGTGCGCTCTCTACAGTGCCTTTGAGGTAGTTGAAACCAGGTTTAATGCTTGGACCACTTCCTGTGTGGGTCTCCAAACTTTTACTAATTGTCCACCCTAAAATTGTGTAAGTTTGCAGTAAAAAGACATCGGTAAAAGAGGCTGAAGGCTCCTCTGATTCTTGCAGTTTTTTTAAGAGCAAAACATCATGATAAAAAATAACCTATACCACCACCTAGAGTCTGTTTGTTAGTTTATTGCTCCTGAAGTTTGCTTAAATGGACATGCCTCTTGTGGTTCTGATACAGCCAAAGAATTATTAAGAAACGCTAACTTTCAAAAGGCCATCCAAGAGAATGATTATTTGCATGGTAAATAGCAGGTGCCAGTTTAAATTATGCATGATACTTTTACGATAGAAAATGATGACATACCAGGTTAAGTGGGCTATTTGCCAAAAGATATTAATTCAAAAGACTTTTAAGAAGTTTTGTGTCTGTGCCTTAGGTAGCTCTAATTGCTTAAAGACTCTCTGCATTGTTACCAGAGATTCAAGACATCTTACAGTTTAATACCATTAGGACTTTTTTGAGGTCCAAGTGAAACAAAAGCAATGATCAAATAAAAATATAAGGGAGCATCAGAACTCCAGAAATTCTGGAAACTTTAAAGGTAAGAGAGAAGGTAGGCTATAGTCAAGTTGCAGTTCAGAGATGTGAAAAGTAGCATCACTGTGAAATAAACTGGCAATCTGTCCTACTGGTAGTTTTTACATAGTGAAACAATCTGTTAAATGGGAGGATGGGAAACCTTAAGAAGATAGCTCTGTTGCCATGTGGTTTAGCACATTGTCCAGGGAAGAAGTAACATTCCTTCTTTAAATGGTGTAACCCGAGAGAAAGATGGCCTCCAAGATCTTTAATTAAATAACCAGTTGAACAGAGAAAACTAGAGCACTGTATTAATTCTGTCAAACATCACTATTTTAGAACATCGAGGACAACTAAAAATGAATTAACTCCTATCTGAAAGCAGAGTTTTATGGAAGGTGACAGATGAGGCAAAATATGTCAGTCTGATGGCGCAAATAGGGAGATAAGGAGATATGTCATTCCCGGCTCCCTAAAAAGATGAGAAAGAGGAAGGTTATTATTAATTGTACAGATTCCATTGCAAACCGATACTGGAAGACGGCACCAAAGTAGGTTTAAATCAGAGTGGCTTGGGATATATGATGTTAAAGGGATTAGGTTTTAAAACTTGACAATTGTTAAGAAACTTAAAAGGTCATTTTTAAGTGTTCTGAAAGAGCAATGATAGCTTTGTGAATCAGGTTTAAAAAATAACTCTGCCCCACATAACTTCGAAACAGCTCATTTTTATCAAGAAAAAAGTTGTTCTCTTTAAATTGTGATAGGCTGAGTTTTGCTTTTCAAACTTTAGATTTCCAGATACAGTCAGGTTTTAAAGTATAGGGTGGAAGCATTCCAGTTGGTCTTCACCCCACCTCCTTCTCTCCTTACTGCTTTCCTGCTCTCTTGTCTCCTTCTTTAAAATGAGTAGCTTCTACACCTCTGGGTGTTTTCTCCCATTAACTTTGCCTCGTTTGTTGCTTCGCTTCTTGGCTGTGTTGGCATGAAGGTTCTTTACACTTGTGTTCTTTCCAGATGCCCCTTCACGTGGCTGACGCACAATGAGGGTGGGTTCTGTTTTGGTTTGGTTTCATAGTGGTTTAGTGTTCCATAGGTGCAGAGTGGGGAGAAAAGCATTTTGCTGTTCTAACAAAGCCCTTTGTATCTGACGGCCAACTAGAGAAATATTTTTATGAAAAGCAACTTTTGATTACTCTGGAAAAGTCAGAGAGATGCTCTGAACAGAATAGGGTGAGGTGGTGCTTGGAGGCACTTTCAGGATCATGAGTTTGATTTGGCGAATTGTTCAAGATGCATTTCCTTAAGTGGCAGTTTTGTGAGGGGACTGACAGAGGGGAAAATGAGCAAACTCATTCTGTAATATTTAGATTGACGTAATAATCAGGATTGACACAGTATTACTCCAGGAGGGTCACTAAGACTTGAGAAGGTAAAAATTGAGAGTGTCAGATGATGAAGCAGGCCAATGGCATGGAACTGAGGGTTATATCCAGAGGTTGGAATGAAAAAAAAAAAAGTAAATGGAGGAGAGAGATCTTGTTTCTGTATCCTGTTTTGCATCTGGTACTGAAGCAGGGACATGAATTGCTGATGGTAATGGAGTCCCTTTTATGAGGGCAACAATATTGTATAAATAGTGGTGGTTTGAGAGGGAGAAATGGCAAATTCCCCACTTGTGCGTGTGCACACTGTTTTTGAATGTCTCTTAAATATGTCTATAAAGTGGAAGGTCAAAATTGGATACCAGCATAGAAACAGGACTTAGAGTAATAGTTTATTTTGAAGAAAATGAATTAAAATAGACCATCTTTTCTTTATTCTTTTAAGATACGGTGTTTTCCAGGGGTCTTATTAAACATGGAAAAGAGAGCGCTGAGGTTTGGGTGGTATAACTGGAAAATTCATTCATGAGATTGCTGATAAGGATAATTTGATGTAAACAGCCCCAGAAAGAATGCTTTCTTTAAGCACATTATCTGGTGATTCAAGGGTAGGGGGAAAATTTGGACCAAAGAGACCTCTGAAACCTTATCAGGGTTTTTTTGTGAACTGTAATATAGATGTCCATCTGTTGTTTTTTTGTTCCTTGAAATGTAATGTTCAAATTGAATTTTTAGAGTTCTAAAAAGTAGAGTTTGTTTAGAAGAGACATTCCCTTTTATTTTAAAACAGAAAAAGCATCTCTGTTTTATTATTCCACACATACTTTTATTTTGCTACAGATATGAAGAGTAATTTTAACTTTTCATGAGAAATATAGGTTATTTAAATAAGTGTGTGTGTGTGTGTGTGTGTGTGTATTTGTTTAGAAGAGACATTCCCTTTTATTTTAAAACAGAAAAAGCATCTCTGTTTTATTATTCCACACATACTTTTATTTTGCTACAGATATGAAGAGTAATTTTAACTTTTCATGAGAAATATAGGTTATTTAAATAAGTGTGTGTGTGTGTGTGTGTGTGTGTTGCTCAGTCATGTCCGATTCTTTGCAACCCCATGGACTGTGTAGCCCACCAGGCTCCTCTGTCCATGGGATTCTCCAGGCAAGAATACTGCAGTGGGTTGTCTTTTCTTTCTTCCGGGGATGGTGATGGGGGAAGGGGGGTGGGGTGTCTTCCCTACCCAGGGATTAAAACCCAGTCTCCTGCATTGCAGGTGGATTCTTTACCATCTGAGCCCCCAGGGAAGCAGGATGATATACTAATTGTTGTCACTGTTATATTACATACTCTGTACTTTGAACCTTAAAATTCCAATTGATCCCTACACAATCTTACAAATATTACAAAGAATTATTTTAAAAAACCCTGATGTTTTAGGATATTATTATGCCTGAAACATGTAATTTTTCTTATATTCATAAAACATTGAGAACAAGAATGAGGGAAAGGTAAATATGCTATATTTTACCACCGTGTTAAAATTTTGTTAAAATTACCATCTTGACCCATGCTAGGGATAACAAAGCCTAGAGCTCTAAGAGTAATGAGGAATGGATTTGAAGGATTCAGAAGATAGATAACTCAGAAATGTAGAAAAAATTACTCTTTAAAGTTATGGAAAAAAGTACCCCACTGTATTTACTTAGTATTACTAAGCTGTTTTTTTTTTAAAGCTAAACCAGATTTTAAGATAAATTTTTTTTTAAGATAAATCATTATTGAAGATAATGTATGGATAAAAACTTCTTAAAGAAATTTTATTTACATTTTTTTTGATCAAAATAAATTCAATAAGAACTCCAGAATATGTTGAAACTTTTCCTAGATTTTTTTTAACTTGGTACACCTCAAAGAGTAAAAGCTCTAAAAAGCTCTAGACCCATCTTGCCTCTTTAGCTCGGTGTCCTTCAGCAAAAATATTTTTAAGGATGGAAGGAAGAGACCCTTATTTGCCTTAAATTCCGGGTCACTGTGTGACTAAGCCTAGAGTTTCAAGAAATACTCAACTAGAAGCCTGCTGGGAATTTGAGTCATGAGCTTAGGATACCACTGGGACCAGGACAGCTCTGACTGACCTGATGCTGGTGTTTATTCAGACCTTTTGTGAAAAAGTGGCTCTCACCCTTGGACCTGCAATTAAGAAAGTCATTTTTCAGTCACCTGTGAAATGATAGACGAGGCTACTCCTTGTTTTCAAATCTGTACTTTGCTTATAGATTGAGGGTAGCTCAGGAACCTAACAAGTTTGGGACCTGTGTATTTTGCAGTCGGCTTTGATTATTTTACTTTTAGCTTCTTTACCAGCTATGTGAGGGTACTGGGTGAAAGTACCTAGTTTCCTCTTTACAGAAGAGGAAAGCTAAATCACATAGTGGCTAAGATAGCTTCTCCTAGTAGTTGTGTACTTGTAATTGTTGAATTTTCTTGTACTGTACATAATATGTGAACATGTTAACTATGTTACTGTGTTAAAAAAGTAAGATAATTTAGCATTACAATAGTAATAGAGGAAATTATGCTTGTATATCATCTTAGAATAAGAATAGTATTATAACTGTGATAATTTAATGACAGTGTGGATAAGAGACCCTGACATGTAACAGGACACAATCAAAGTTTGAGAATTAGACGTTTCAAAAGAGACTGCTGTCTTGAGGAATTTATCTAGATATTGAGAGATATGAAATGTTTAAGAGATTATATCTTTTTTTTTTTAAAGCACACATTTTAAAGATTTTTTTTTTTTTTTTTGGATTCCCAAATTTATAGTAATCTCCAATACAGTGGTAGATTTTTATCCTGGAAAAGAAATTAAGGAAAGGAAGAACAGAAGAAGGTGGAGAAGAGCAAGAAAAAGTGCTTGAAAGCAGAGGAAACACTACCAAACGGGACATAAGAAATACCCTCAAAGTGAAATTAATCACAGTTGCAGTTTTTCGCCAAAGGGAGTATTTGCACAATGGGTCACACAGGCTCAGGTTTGACTTTTGAAAAACATATTTTGAGAAAGCATCTCTGTTTTATTATTCCACACATACTTTTCTAGCTTAAGTTCTGCTGCTGAATCAATGTATGATAACTGATGAAAGGGAAGTCCTTTATCTCTCTGGGCAACATCTGTAGATTCTGTAGAACAGGGAGGTTAGATTTCATTTTGAAATTCTGAAACCCTGACTATATATCAATATATGTTGTTGTTGACGGGAAACAGTAAAGGTTTCAAGGTTGTAGCTTTGAAAGTAGAGATGATTGAGTCCAAACTTGAAATATAATAAGTTATTTAGTTACTTGTCTGTTGCCTTTTCCTTTTTTATTGAGAGGAGGAGGGGTAGGGAAAGAAGAGGCTTGGGGACACTTGCTTTTATGCTAGGCATAGGGCTGGCTGTTGCAGAGTTCCCCTGTGACATATAGGCATCATTTTCTCTATTTTGGGCTTCCCTGGTGGCTCAGACAGTAAAGAATATACAATGAGGGAGACTTGGGTTCGATCCCAGGGTTGGTAAAATCTGAAGAAGAGAATAGCTACCCACTGCAGTATTCTGGCCTAGGGAATTCCATGGACAAAAGAGCCTGGCAGGCTGTAATCCATGGGATCTCTTAGATGGTAAAGAATCTGCATGCAATTCAGGGGACCCAAGTTTGATCCCTGGGTCAGAAAGATCCCTTGGAGAAGGGAATGGCTACCCACTCCAGTATTGCTTGCAGAAGTCCATGGACAGAGGAGCCTGACAGGCTACAATCCGTGGGGTCACAGAGTAGGATACAACTGAGTGCCTAACACTTCTCTATTTAGACCTAGTCTGAGAGAGGCCTGAGTGATTTGCCTGAGGTCACACAACTAATTTTATTGATGATAATTTGCTTTTCTATGAGAAGATGACATCTTTTGAAGAGAAAACCAGTTTCTAACTGATTTTTAGAAAATCATTTAAAACAACAACAACAAAACCCTGCTCCCAGCTCAATAGCCACAGGACTCAGTCAGCCTGGCTTCTCAAAGAGCCGCCCCACTGGGAAGGCACCCTGCTTCCAACAGGTGTTTCTGCCACTGTTGGCTGTGAATTGTCAGCTGACGTCCTGCTCCTGCACTTGCAGGAGGGGATAGAGTCACCAAGAGCAGTTATGCAGACTCTGAGCTCTGGTGAAATGGACCACAGTGTTCTTTGAGGCAGAGAAAGCTACTATGTTTCTTGATATAATTCATTAAAAGAGTTTGGCATGGTCTTAATCTAGGTATTCCCAAGGCTAATTATGTTTGTGCACTTAAAGGAGCCGTTGTATCAGATTCAGAGCCTTAGCTTTTCCTGGTTGAAAAGTTAAATCTCTTGGCTATTACGGCTCTTAACATGATTTTTATTTTTAGTGTCCTGTGTTTACCCCCAATAATTATAAGTACTGTCTATGCTAATGAACTAGTCTCTGTAATACAAAGAGGAAACTGACAATGAGTTTGTGAATTTATCAAGAGGATGCAGAAATCGAGAGACGGGGAGTATGTGGCTTCATTTGGGGAGTAGACCATGGTCAAGAAAGAAATTTTTGAGTTAGGGAGGTTTGCAGCACATCATGTATTTTTAAGTACACATGAGGCATGTTCTTTTATTGTTGAAACCATGAGAAATGGAGTTATAAACCTCTCCACCTCTTTTTACTTGCCTCATTTAAAATTTATGGAATTTTGAACCCAAAAGAATCAAGCTGAGTGGTTCCTTGTACACTAAAAGGCAGTCAAATTGAAACTATATTGAATACATAAGATTGAGTAATACGGTTCATATACATACTTTCTGGTGTGTTTTGGATTTTGAATTGCCCAGTAAATGTTGGATAAACATAAGTGTTAGTATAAAAGCTGCAAAAGAATGTTTGACTATGATTTTTTATTAAGAGAGTATATTGTATCTGGCCAAATAAGTGAGAACCTGTGTAAGCGAACAATCTGAGTAAGAAAATATTTCCTTAGTTCATATATGTATATAAATTCAGACACATTAAAAAAAATAATAATTGAAATAAACTAAATCTACATGAGGTCAAAGTTTGAGGATAAACAGTTTTATTCACTGCCTGTTTTTTCCCAATATCTGAATGTTTGGTGTTACTGAGGCAAAACTCAAAGCAATACATTGTTCACTCTGTTAGTAAAATGTTACTCTCACCTGTTCTGGTAATCCTTGACTGAGCTGAATCAGTGTTATATTCTTATTTTTTTTGCTTTTGCTTGGGCTTTCAGGAGCTGAAGTACTTTCATAGGAGCCTTAGTATCAGATTGGAAAGGAATTTGATATAAACTGTGAAATTTCTGAGTATAAATATACTTGTTCTAGAAATACCTTGTCCTACTTGCTCATTTTCAAACAAGTCAGTTTTAGAGGCATCTTGCTTAACAGAAAAGCACATACGCTAGGTAGTTGGTATAGACCTAAATCAAATAGTGATCAGTGCTTCTACTTAGCCTTACACACCTTTTGCTTTTCTCTTGATCTTCCTCCTTTCTCTATTTTTGTTTCCTTTTCCCCCCTGTTTTCCCTTTTGTTTTCTTCACTTCTCACTTAACCTTTTTCTTTCTTTCTTTCTTTTTTAATTGCTACGAGTATCCGTGTGATACAGTAGGGTAAATGCTTACTCATTTTCCAACATTTTTGTCGTTGTTAATTAAAACTTCCAAAACATTTTTTTGTCTGTATCTTACACAGGAGGATACTGAACACCTAAGAATTTAAAGCCACCAGTTGGCGGCTGTATAATCCCAGGGACGAGAAATCAAGTTTTGATTTATTTCACTCTTTTTTGTTTGTTTGTTTTTGCTAAGGTAACCTCAGAAAGATGGACTTTTGTGCCAGGTGTTAAGGAATAGTTAATAACCTTTGATGATGGATCCAGAAATATATACTAAGTCTAAGCTGACCCCAAGGGAGGACCTGTGATAATCAGGACTGGATGTTAAAGAAGTGGAGTGAGCAGGGTCAGTTGCATCATCCTTGTTTTTTGCATCCTGCTTTCTTCTCATGCTGTTAAAATGTGGTCTTCAGGACAGTCTTATGATTCATTTGATATTCCAGAACTTGGAATATATTTTCTGGGGTGAGAATCTTAAAAAGAGAAGCTTTACAGTAGAGGTGCACATCTGTTCATGTGGCAACCTTGTTTCTACATGTTACGTGTAGTTTTGAGTTCTATTTAAAGTTCAGTAGGGCAGTGACAAACCTAGACAGCGTGTTTAAAAGAGACTTGACTCTGCCTACAAAGGTCTGTACAGTCAAAGCTATGGTTTTCCCAGTAGTCAGGTACAGATGTGAGAGCTGGACAGTCAAAAAGACTGAGTGCCGAGGAACTCATGCCTTGGAACTGTGGTGCTGGAGAAGACTCTTGAGAGTCTCTTGGACTGCGAAGAGATCAAGCCAGTCAATCCTAAAGGAAATCAACCCTGAATATTCACTTTGGCCACCAGATGGGAAGAGCCAACTCAGTGGAAAAGACCCTGATGCTGGGAAAGGTTGAGGGCATGAGGAGAAGGGGATGTCAGAGGATGAGATGGCATCAGTGACTCAATGAACCTGAGTCTGAGCAAGCCCCAGGGGGTAGGGAAGGACAGGGAAGCCTGGTGTGCTGCAGTCCATGGGGTCGCAAAGAGTCGGACACAACTGAGCAGCTGAACAACGAGGGGAATTTTATTTGTAGATGAATAGAGTCAGGTAACTGTAGTTACCTAGTGTGATCACAGCACTCCCAGGCCAGCTCTGCTTACTACCGAAGAACAATAATCTAAAACCACTAATGAAGGCAGGTGGGTCTGTTGCTTCTGTTGGGAACATAGTGCAGAGATTATGGGCCCCACTCCTGTATTCTCCTGAGGAGAGGTACCAGATCAGAGATGACACCGTGTAGACCAGGGGTGCCCAATGCCCTGAACCAGCGGCACCGAGATCCACCCCTCTAGAAAGAGGGCAGAAGAGAAGCGTAACTGTAGCCTGTGATGTGGGCCACAGACTGACCACATTTCTGGCCTTGGTGAGGCAAACTGGAATGGAATATTCTTACTCATGGGACAGAAGACAGAGGAGTGTAGGTGCTCATCGTGGTCTCCACACCTCTAAGCGGATCAGACTTGTCTCTCACAGTTCCTTGAACCCCTGATTGTAGTAGTCCCACCTTTGTTGAATGTCTGTCCTCCTCAGTAGACTGTCAGTTTCATGAATAGGAGCTTACCCATCAATGCATTATCCATGCTGTAGGTGCCTGTTACATAGAAGGTTGCTAAAAAACATTCATTTTTACTGTACCAGTCTCAACTGTTGGTGAAATCTGGCTTTTGGGGGCTTAGGAATGGAGCCTTTATGAGTTAATACATAACAGCTGCTAATTATTATGAATAACTTATGCATAATAACTGCTGTTATACCATTTTTCTTCTTTAGTCTATTTAAATTAGAACTTCTAAAAGGAATAATATTTCTTCTTTAAAATGTATCATCTTCTTTCCAGACATACATAAATATGTATAATAATATGAAGGAAACCATGAAACTGCTGGTGATATTATAATTACTTGGCACTTGAAATTGTTTTGTATACTAAGTTTCTTCAAAAATACACAATTTATAATATATTAGAATGCATGTTCAACAAAATATTTGGGGGCAACATTTATATTTTTTAAAGACAAAAAAGAAAATATTTCTAGAGCCTCATGGAAAGTTTTCTTGACCCCACTTGCAGTAGTCATCAAGATCTACCAGCTCAACACATTTAATTGCATTGAATTTGACTTCTTGGGATACTGTAGGCATTTTATAATCTAATATCTAGTATTAATTTTGGCATTCAGTAATCTTGAAAGTTAAGAGGTATCAAGAAGGACTTGTTCAAAACCTAGTAAATTATAGAACTGAAGTAGTTTATGAAGCTCTTTTGTTTTTAAAAATTAGGATTTGCTCTTCACTAGAGGTGAATTTTCTGTTAGACCATTATCATATTCAACTAGATTAACAATGCTAAGGTAGAAAATAAAATTATTTTAGCATGGAGGTCACAATTTCTAGACTAGCAATTTTCAAATACTAAAGAAAATGTTTAGGTTATCTGGTATACACATGTCTAGCACAGAGATTTAACAAATGCTCTTAAAATGACTTTAATCCAGTTTTTTGCCTGTGAAGACAAAAAATGTTTACTAAACTTTACACATAATTAGAAGTAGATGTCTTTTATAAGCAGAGAAGATATCTGTCAGGACTTGCATATTTTTCTATTCATAAGCTTATAAGTCATAGTGAAGAAGATATACAGGCTAATAGACTACTGTCCAAAGCAAAAGAGTAGAGAAATTAGCCATTTACTATTAATGTGGTATATTCTACTTTGTGTTTTTATCAGTGCTCAGCTTCTTTTTCATTATTCCTCAGTGTCAGTGTGTCGTAGGCTGCATGAAAACTATGCACTAGTGTAGTTCCCCACTTGAATTCCTCAGGGTCTGAGACCCAAACTTAATTTCTATGTTATGAACTGACTCTTATAATTAAGGCATAATGTCTCATTGAAATTAATATTAAGGATAACAAGGTCCTAGTCAGTGTCCTGGGATAAACCATGATGGAAAAGAATATTAAAAAGAATGCATATATATATGTATATAATATTAGCATTAATATCTTTTGCAGTAAATAAGGTAATTGAGACTCTGAATCGTTAGCTTGCTGCTAGTTGGCTCAGTGTTTTTGTTCCGTTTGACTGCTCATTTACCTGCATGTATTACGTTTTATACATCCTTGTGTATGTTCTTTCTGATGATGCCATTTTTATATTTGGGCACTCTAGTAAATGTGAATAACAGTCCATTTACATACAGGTGTAAAAAGGATATTTTTAAAGATAATCAGCTTTTTCCAATGGGGATCAATAGCCAGTTTTAGTTGCTTTCTGTAGCTTAAGTCATTTGCTTGATTCAATACTTAAATGAAGCATCAGTAAAGCAAAAAAAAAAAAGATTTTGTTCTCATACCTATTGCCTTGGGAGTGTTGCAGAATTTAGCAGTTCCCTCAGATGACCACTGTTCCTTTTAAGAAGAAGAAAAGAAACAGTGAGTGGATAGAAAATTTTGGTTTGGAAAGGAAAGATTACCTCAAAACTGATGTTGATATGCTCATTGATTTTGCTTTAAGCTTATTTGTGTAGGGAATTTTAGTGGGTGGTGAAAAGTGGTAATGCGTTAAAAATATTAGTACCCTTAACATGCTCCAGAGTGGTTTGACTATAAATCGGAGACATGGAGGATAGAGGATCAGTGTTAAAGATTAGATAACTTTCAGTGTGGTTCAGCTGAAGCTGTGAAATAGGTGAGTCATTTATTGCTTTCTGGTCTCAGTTTGTAAAATAAGGGGGTTGGACCAAAATGATGATTCGGTTCTTCTTGACTGTCAGAATCAATATCACTTCAAAAATGAGGTTTCACTGTCACGTGCGTTGAGTAGCAGAGTGCATAGAGCTAAGGGCTGTGAGGATGTCCCTTATGGTTTTTGAGCGTGGCATTTAATATTTTACAGCAAAGTTTTTAGTTTAACATAATTGAACTTGTACTAGATAGGGTTAATAGGCTAGAACAAAAGGTCAAAGCATAAGGCATTAGGCTTAATTAAGGGAGAGCAGGAGTGGCAGGAGTGTGTGACAGTTAAATGGGTTTCCCACAGACTAATGTCGGTTACAGTGCAACCATGCCTCAACTTAAGTGGGTTATTTTGTGCAAAGGGCAGCAGTGATTAGCAGTTTGACATGCCAGACACTTCTGGCCAATCCCATCTGTTTTAGAGGTTAAAAAAGCACACCTTTATGAGCTGATGGACTGATTTGGGTGCCCGTCTGGTAAAGATTAGAAGTCCAAGGCCAGTGCAGTAAACGTCAGTTACAGAGTATTGTACTTTCTTCGTTGGCTCATTGTTTTAACCGTCAACTGTTTTATAATGGGGGAATAACTGCTGTTTATGGAGTTGAATGCAAGATGGGTGGGGGAATGAACAGGTGAGAGAGGAAGAAAACTATGTCCAAGACAGAATTGTCAATTAACATTGTTCCGGAGCAAGTGTTTCAAATGGGGATGTGGACTATTCTACATACTCTTCATTTTATGGAGTGTTTCTGGTCTGTTCCTTACAGTTTTTGAGTTACAGTGTCCTTTTTTTTGAGTTATCTGAGCAACCTATCAGTGCAGGATATAATTTTATACTCAGAATTGATAAGTTTCTTTATTTAGGTACCTCTTTTTTGGGCCAGATGGATCATTTACCTCCATACCATATATATATATATGGTTGTATTCTTTATGTATATGAAGTGTAGTGTTTTGTTCACTGACCTAGGGAGAGGTAAGGAAAAGAAGAGAGAAATGAAAAGGCGAGCACACACCTGTGTACTTGCTATTTGGGTAGGATATACTGTGAGGCTGATACATGCTGTAACATGAAGTATGTCCCAACCTAGGCTTGAACTTTTTCCTTCAGTTTTGAGAACTATAAGAGTGCTGCCTTTAAAAGTTTATTTTCAGTTCAAAGTTGTAGCTTATATGAAGACATACAAAGGC
Source organism: Oreotragus oreotragus (assembly GCA_006410675.1). Classification (NCBI taxonomy): domain Eukaryota; kingdom Metazoa; phylum Chordata; class Mammalia; order Artiodactyla; family Bovidae; genus Oreotragus; species Oreotragus oreotragus. The sequence continues at coordinate 487,661 of SJYX01022215.1, forward strand.
TAGAATGTGATTATAAAAATTGGCTTTAATATAGTCTAATATCCAAGGAAAGGAAAACCTAATTTTATATGTATGAAATAGAACTTTAGATAGATATTGTGATCATAATTAGTAAGCTTTTAGAACATGAAGCATTCAGTCTTTTGGATGGGTAGAGGGAAGAGTTTGAGAAATAACAAAATGTTATCCTGTTTATCAGAAATTTTCACAAGCCTGAGATTTGAAATTAAAAATGTGACCAAGAACACTGGAAATAATATTTGAAGTTGGGGTTGGCCCCAGTGCTTTTATCCTTATTGAAACATGTGAACCATGAATTGTTTGTTACATAGTTATACAGATTATCTGTGTGTGTGTGTGTGTGTGTGTGTGTGTGTGTGTGTGTGTGTGTGTTAGGTCGCTTCAGTCGTGTCCTACTCTGTGTGACCGTATGGACTGTAGCCCACCAGGCTCCTCTGTCCATGGGATTCTCCAGGCAAGAATACTGGATTGGGTTGCCATGCCCACGTTAAATCCTGAATTGTTTTAGAATTAAAATATCTAAAGAAGATATGGTCACTGAAAGTTATATGTGAATCATAATAGTAACTAGTACATTTTAAAATACATGTATGCATTTATTTTTACTACTAAGCTATTCCAGAGTGAACTGGTTTAACTTATAGAGAGAAATTGAGATATGTTATTTATCGTTTTAAAAGGACAAAGTGACAGCAAGGTGTTGGAGTTGGTTTAGGAATGTAGTACTTAAAAATGTTTTCATCTTTATGTTCTTTGCGGAGTAACATAAGTTGAGATGATTGGGATCTAATATAGATTTACATGGAAAGAGTCCTGCCCTTTTAGGTAGGGAGAAAAGGTGAAGGGGCATACATTTTATATTATTGCTTCTTTTTTTTTTTTTTCTTTTGGCTAAATCGTTTTTAAATTACCAAAGTTTGGCTTGAGTACTATAAAAGTGTTTTGGTATACTAGTATTAATACATTAAAGGTAGGAGATTTATCTAATTTAATGGACAGAAGCTTTTTAAATGAATCTCCTGGTGATGATATATTAAACCTAAAACAAATATTTGAGGTTCTGATAGTACATTTTAAAGGTCTCTAGATCCTAACCTTTTAGTTTCCTTCTGTTTTCTCCAGTAAATTCAAGGGCCAATAACATCTAGTTTGTGTTACAATTTTAATAAAGACATATTTTGTAGGATTAACTTGCTTTTGTCTGTTACGATATTAAATTATAAGGTTTTGAAGAATACACATTGTCCCTTGTAATTTCTGGTAACCAGTTTCTATCAGCCAGTTTTATTTCTTTACTTTCACTAATATAGTATGATTGGCTTTGAGATATGTAAAAAGTCTGCTCCTCTAAGCAAATTAGTTGAATATATTCTTAGGTTGTGAAAAATGAAAGCAGAAATGCTTAATATACTTAGCTTTCTGTGTTTGCACTTCTTGTCCTAAAAACTGTTAGAGCTTTATAACCTTACTTTTAGTTGTTAGAAAATTTTTTGAACCATTGGAAATAGTAATAGCCCTGTTGCATGTTTTGATCTTTAGTGTTGATAAGGCATAGAATTGTCCTTTGCCTCTATTCAAGGAGATGGTCTTTAATAAAAGAGCCGTAATATAAGATGGATTTAGCAAATACATATTCTTATTATATTTTGTATGTGTATTCATAAAATCAGTATGTACAGTTATGTATGATACATTTCAGATAGAGATGTTAGAGATGGCTGCACCTGTTGACTGCATTGAGCATTGGATCTCCTAAGGAGGCAGGGAGAAGGCCTCCCCACTGTCTAAGTGCATCATTCCTCCTTGGTAAATTGCGTACATTTTGCTTTTTTGTACTCTCTGACCTTGCAGTCACTGACTTCAGCCCAGAATAGTTTCAAAGTCATGTAAATGAATGCAATTAAGGTATTGCTTATCATCTTACATAGTTCAGATGGAACTTTATTGGATAGAGAGGTTTGTTTGCTGTATGAGGAAGGTCAAAGTAAGGTTAAATTTTATTACATAAAATGATTTGGTAATGTTTTTATTTAGCTGCTGAAAAAGTAGTGTCCTAATAGGAAATGATAATGCTCTTTTTTTTAAGTCATTAGGCAGTCTCTTCAGGGTTTTTTGTTATTGTTGTTTCTTTTTCTTTTTTCTCTATTTTAAGGTGATAAGTACTTCTCTACTAATAAAATTTGGGGAACATTTTGCCTTTAGTTATGAATCGAGGTATTTTTGAGTTACACATTAGGTGACATTCCTTGCTGCTGCTGGAGGGTAGCTTAGGAGCTGCCGAGCTTAGGAGTGTGCTAAGAGAATGTGCTAAGAGAGTTTGTGTTAATGTTCAGTTACCATGCCAGTTGGTGCAGAGTCCCAATTCACTAGGGCAGAAAAGAGCCCTGCCACCCAGCTGGCTGAGTATTAGTAGGGATTGGGAGAGTATTGACTTAGATGCCAGGAGAGAGTTGCTAAGGCAAACTGAGAAAGAGAGAAGGAGAGCGTTGCTGCTGCTGCTGCTAAGTCACTTCAGTCGTGTCCGACTCTGTGCGACCCCATAGACGATAGCCCAAAAGTCTCCCCTGTCCCTGGGATTCTCCAGGCAAGTCACTGGAGTGGGCTGCCGTTTCCTTCTCCAATGCATGAAAGTGAAAACTGAAACTGAAGTCACTCAGTTGTGTCTGACCCTCAGCGACCCCATGGACTGCAGCCTTCCAGGCTCCTCCATCCATAGGATTTTCCAGGCAAGAGTTCTGGAGTGGGGTGCCATTGCCTTGCATCAGCTCTGCCTTGCACCACACTAGGTACTGGGGGATACAGAGATGAATGAAGGACTCAGTCACAGGGGAGTAACAGGAAGCAGGATGCAAAGTGACCCAGAGGCAAGGTGGTTAGAAAGCTGCTTCCCTAGGATATCACAGAAGCACCACTCAAAAAAGTGTATAATCTGTGCATGGTTTTAAGGAGACTGAAGGGCACTAATGAAATAATGATGAAAATGCTTTATTTGGGGAGTTCAAGGTTTAGGTTTGTTTATTTACTTGTAAGCTAAGCTATCATCCTTGAGAACCAGTCATAGACTGTGGGATTATTGTTGTTGTTCAGGTACTCGGTTGTGTCCAACTCTTTTGCAACCCCACGGACTGTAGCTTGCCCAGGACTCAAACCCTCATGTTCTGCGTGGCAGGCAGATTCTGTTCTGCTGAGCCAACAGGGAAGCCCAGGGGCAGGAACTGAGAACCGTAGAAAATGTGAACCTGACACATATACAGTGTCTAGTGTGAGTGGAGTGCTGCTGTGAGGAATCTTGGAGTTCACCCCATACTTGTCTTATCATCAGCTGGGCTCACTGTGCATTGGCCTGTTGGTCAAAATACAGTTTCCTCAGCCACCGCAGTGTTAAAGGGGGACTATGGGTCTTGCTAGCCTAGAACTTTTTCATCCACTCTTTTGTTCTGATAAGTATAAACTGTTCCACATGTTGATGTCATTCTATATCTAGGATGATTCTGATTCCAAGTTTAGTATTTTTTGTTTCTTATGGTCTAGGGTGGAAAAATGAGGTATTTCAACTCTTGTGTTGACTAACAAGTAATTCTAATACTTTTCTCCCAGAATCTTTGATCAGAATTCCCCTTGGTCATTGACATTAACTTCTCATATAGTTGAGAATTGATGGAAGAGTCTTTACACAGTGTATAGACAGATAAGTAGTATGTTTTGATGTAAATAATTTTGTAATGCATATTTTTTATCAGATGTGATCAACAACCAAGGAAAATGTCTATAATTAAGAATATTTTTTACTTGTAATACATCTTTTGAGGGGGGGCATTTTTTCAGATTTTTTTTTTTCAGTCAGTAGTTAAAATTTAATTGTAAAAGATACTGTTGAAATTCTTTGAGATAAGATGCACTTGAAGTAACATTTCTCTTTATTAATTTTCAGAGAGTGCTTGGATTGTGAGCGGTTTAAGAACTGTGTTCTCAGGACCCATTACTTTAACACTGAGGAGAAACACATCCAAAAGGTATGTATTTTGCCTCATTGCTCCACTTTTTAAAATGTAGTTAAGCCTTTTCACTTATAGGGAAGAAAGAATATTATGCCATATTTAGTTTATTTTTCTTATGCTTCAGAGATTGATAACTGAGTTGCTTGACAGTTGTAACAGAGGAGAGGGATATATTTCAGTGTTGGTAAATTCTGAATTTTGTGTGAGCACAAGAAATCTGGTTTAGATGGAACCAGTTTTGCCTTTTTTAAACATCTGAGATACTTACATTTTACCTTTAGAGCACAGTACTATTTTAAAGAATGTTTTGATTTGAAAATGAGTTGTAAAAAATTAATGTTTATCTGAAACAGTGTGAAATATATATTAAATATGCAGGCAGTCTTAAAGTTCTTTGTGCCTACATAAAATCCTACCTTTTAGAATAGGGACCAGCTGTCATCTGTATTTCCATGTCTTTCATCAGGGTCCATGGAAATAAACAACCAGGTCACCTGACTCCTCCTCTGGACATCCATCTGCTGAATTCTCTGCATTATCACATGTGTCTAGGTTGGTGCAACATAGTAATTTATCTGCTCCATAGGCCCTGCGTCTCAGGACATGTGATATATTCCTAGGAAGGAAGGATTTTAAGATTGTCAGTTGGTAAACTTACCTGCTTTGTGTTTGTTCCTTTACAACCCCAAGACCCCATGTGGACATACCAGCCAGTTTTGCTGAGGTCAGTGGTGAACATAGGTCCTCTTCAGTCATATCCCAGATTTCCTTCTTGGTGTCCTCCTTCATATCTCCTGTAAGTGTTGTGGTGGTCTTTTAAAAAACTTGGCAGCTGTCTTGCTAGAATAGAAGCTGATAAAGGAAGAATACATTAATACATTTAATAAGAATATATTTGTTAAGGTTGTAGTGATTACATGTGACTTAACCAGCTGAAGATTGGTCAACTTCTAGTGTCAACTTTTTTGAATCCATATGACTATTAACTGGATAGTCTTGATTTGTATTCACACAAAATAACACAAAAGTCAGTTTTACGAATTTTCTCATGTGATCACTTGTCAAGCACTATGAGTTTGTAGAATTGGATCAATATAGTCTTTTATATTTCTATAGCTCAGTATATTGAACTTTGTAGGTTTAAGGTTATTCACTGTTAGCAAAACAACATTTTCTCCCTGTTCCTGTCAGATGGAGAGGGTAAAAGCAAATAGTAAATCTAAATAAACACATTATGTAAAAGAACTTCTAAGTGAACTCCCAAATACTAAATTTAATTTTTATATATACTCTTATCAGTGAAAGAGAATATGAATTGAAAGCCTGAATTTTATGAAATTTAAAGTTATCTTTTAAAATTAAAAGTTAACATATTACATAGTTAAAAATATAAACATTCAAATAGTTCATAAGTATTAGTTATAGAGAGGTTTCCTATATTTTTAAAGCCATTTTAATTTATCCATTTATGAAAATTCATCAAGTAATTGCAAAATTAAGAGTAGGTTGAATAGAATTGAACTGGTTATTAGGTTTATTAAAAAGAAATTGCAAAGAAATTTAGTTGCAGGGTTGAATAGAGAAATTCTTATGTAAATTTTGAATAGAAATTGCTTTTAAGTCATTCTTTTGAAAATAGCTTATGTCAAGCTTTAAAAAAAATAATATATTAAAAAAAAAAAAAACCATTTTACTGAAGTCTAACTTCATATAGTCAACTTGGCACTCCTACTTGCTAGTTCAGAGATTTTTGGCGACCCACTCCAGTATTCTTGCCTGGGAAATCGCGTAGACCGAGGAGCCTGGCAGGCAGCAGTCATGGGGTCACAAGAGTTTGACACGAATGAGTGACTGCACCACCACTGCCAGCCCGCATAACTAGACTCCCCCCGAGAAGCTTCGCTGCGGTCTGTCCTGGTCAGTACTGCCCCCACCCAACGGAAACTGGTCTTTGGCATCTTATATCTTGGATTAGTTTTGCTTGTTTTTGAACTTTATACAGTTGGAATCATATAGTGTGAACTCTTCTGTGTCTGACTTGTTTGATTAGCATTATGTCTTTGAGTCATCCATGTATATATCACCCCGCTCCCCACTGCCCAATCGTGTATATTCCATTGTATGATTATACTATCCTTTATTTCTTCTACTGTAAATGGACATTGAATATCTTACCAGTTTGGGGCTAAAATAAGGTTACTGTGAACGTTTTAAAATCTTTTGGTAGAAATAAGCATTCATTTCTGATCAGTGTATGCACAAGGATGGAACTCCTATATGACAAAATATACATGTCTAACTTTATAGTAAATAGATACCTAAGGTGCTATTAAGGATATTTAGGAACTGTCAGTCATTGTTCTTTTACTAATGGTAGCTCTTATTATGAAGTGGACTTATTTTTCTCTAGCTTTATGTGACCTCTAAAGTTGTTTTTCTAAGAATTATGAAATTTTCCTATCTGTTAAATTAAGTAGCCAGTTTTCTGATTCCATTATGTGTTTGGTTCATGAAACTTACATCTGTCCTAACCCCACTGAAAACAAATAAGACACAGAACCCTCCTGTACATACTTACAACTAAGGAAATACTGAAATGGATTTTGAAACAAATTGCTCACATCATATAATGAAGCCTTTTACTTTGTTGTTGAATTTTTAGTAACCTCTGACTATGTAAAATCATGAATATGTTTGAGTAACAAAGCAGTACTTCCACATTTAAATGTTTCTTGTGACCTTTATCTGAGTTTGTATTAATCTGCTTGGTGATTAAGTGAAATTATTCACTCTAGAACATAGGTACTTGAGAAATTTTATATTAATCTTTTTCTCAGTCTTTTTTATAGAGCAGAGCTGTTCTATTGAACTATAATGTTAGCTCAGATTTTAAATATTCTAGTGAGTGAAGTGAAGTCATTCAGTCATGTCCGACTCTTTGTGACCCCATGGACTATAGCCTACCAGGCTCCTTCATCCATGGGATTCTCCAGGCAAGAGTACTGGAGTAGGTTGACATTTCCTTCTCCAGGGTTTCATCCCAACCCAGGGATCGAACCCAGGTCTCCCGCATTGTAGGCAGATGCTTTACCGTCTGAGCCACCAAGGAAGTCCTGCTGCTGCTAAGTCACTTCAGTTGTGTCCGACTCTGTGTGAGCCCATAGATGGCAGCCCACCAGGCTCCCCGTCCCTGGGATTCTCCAGGCAAGAACACTGGAGTGGGTTGCCATTTCCTTCTCCAATGCATGAAAGAGAAAAGTGAAAGTGAAGTCGCTCAGTCTGTCCGACTGTTAGCGACCCCATGGACTGCAGCCCACCAGGCTACTCTGTCCATTGGATTTTCCAGGCAAGAGTACTGGGGTGGGGTGCCATTGCCTTCCCCAAAGGAAGTCCTAGTAAGGTATATTAAATAAAAGTAAAAAGCTGATGAAGATGTATAATATTTTATACTGATATATACAAAAATATTATTTTATTGCTTAATTAGTATAAAATCATGAGATATTTTACATTTTCTCATGCTAAATTTTTCACATTAAGGGTATATTTTCACTTTGTATCTCATTGCAGTTCAGACTAGTCACTTTTAAAGTACTCAGTAGCCACATGTGTCTGGTGAACAATAAGGTTATAAAGTTACATCTCGGATGTTTTAAAAAAGATACTGCTTTAGTTAAATTCATATCAGTTAAAATATACTAAAAATTCAATGGAAAGATTTCATGTAGATGCTAATATGGTATGTTTCAGTAGGTCTCAAACAGCCTGTTTTTCCTTCCGTATAGGAATAGATTACATTTTAAAAAATGACACAAGATTAATGCAATTAGCCTGCATTTTGGGGTCATTTGTGTGAAAAATGCATGTCTTTAAACTGTAAAATCAAAATGTCAGAGCCACATTGTATCTCCTCTAGGTTATATGCTAGTAGAATTTTATTATTTTTTAAGCATGGCTGTTTTAATTTTAGTGTGATAAATTGACATATGATGTAACTTCACTATCTTCCAAGTAGAATAGTGAAGTGAGTAAAGTTGCTCAGTCGTGTCCGACTTTTTGCGATCCCCATGGACTGTAGCCTACCAGGCTCCTTCATCCATGGGATTTTCCAGACAAGAATACTGGAGTGGGTTGCCATTTCCTTCTCCAATAGGACAACTCAGAAAAGGTTGTATACATATAAACATACCTATGACTTTTTATTAATTAGGATATTCAAAGAATACCTAGATTTTGAGGGTTAATGTTTATTCATGAGTATATTTGCCAAGTGAGATGAAGCGAGATCTGTAAGCTGTCTTACTTGAACTTGGGTCAGATTTTGCTACCACTTTGGTTTGCTTTAAACTTTTTAGTGTTCAGAATTTGGAATGGGGATAAAGAAATACTAATCTATGACAGTGGTCATTTGTGAAGGGTTGTCATAAGCAGTAAAGCTTATTAAGCAATACTTTCCATAATTGCATTGTTAGCAGTTATTTTGGGTTCTTGATATAAGGGATGTGTGTGTGTGTTTGTGTGTGTGTATGGTTCCTGATAGTGGCAATGTTTCACAAATGTATACTCACCTCCAAACTCATCATTAAATATGTACAGCTTTTTCTAGCTAAATCTTTTCTCAATAAAGTGGTTTAAGAAAATGCTGGATGTCTAGAAGTATTTATAAGTGTTTATTGACTAAATAGTTATTGAATGTATATTTTTCACTACCCAAATTTTGCCTTATGGACTTTCTGAGGCAGGAAGTATTTGAAGGAAGAGAAAACAAAATCTGCAATTATATTTGTAATAATACATTTTGATAATTTGAATTAGTTGAAAGTAATTTATTTATCAAACTAATATGTATGTCTCAATTTAGAGTAATACGTAGATATGAAGTTTTCTAAGAATAGAGTGTAGTATTATGGTCGGGTCTTTCATCTTTTGAGTATACAAACATGCATTTTTCCATTTTTTTTAAATAAAATAATGGTAATCAGCTTGAGAAGTACATCTATAAGAGATAGCTTGTGTTTCTGTAAAATATAGGGATTAATTGTATTTTAAAATCACTATGAATCAGGCAGACCTTGATGGTTTTTAAGAAGTAATTTCTGTCTAGTGAAGTGAAGGTTGTCTTTCCATCATCTGTAGATATGTCCGTAATGTAGTTTTCGAAACTTTCAGTTTTAGGTCATCTGTAATAGAGTGATCAAAGATTTACAGTATTGAGGAATGGTATTTGTTACTCTGGAGTACATTCGAAGGAGACGTTCTAAGTGTTTATTCCATTTTAGCATGGGTAGCTTTTATGAGAGGAGTTAAGCAGTCTTTCCCGCAAGTCTATTTGCAAGTTTTGAGCTTTATATTATGCCTTTATACATTCAACACATTATAACTGGTGACCATACATACAAGTATTTCTATAATCATTTTCATTAGAACAGAAAGAATTATGAGATTTGATTTCTTTCTTTTTCCACTGCCATCTTCTAAATCAAGCTTTAGTATTTCATAATTGTTATACAGGTACTGTGGTAGCTTTCTAACCACGCTTTACCTTTCAGTGTTTATTATCTAGTGTGTTCTCCACACTACAGCACAATAAAGCTTTCTGAAGAGATAATCATTACCCAGGACACAAAGACCTTTGCCCACAAGATTAAGGCCAG
>SJYX01022217.1:21840-45979 GCA_006410675.1 Oreotragus oreotragus
CTAGTAGGCTACAGTCTATGGGGTCGCAAAGAGTCGGACACGACTGAGCGACTTCACTTCACTTCACTTCACTTGGGATATATTTAATTGGTGGGACAAAATCTTTTGATATGATATATTTGGGGGAATGACAAGGATGGTATCTAAGTCTAGGTAACTGGATTAGATGAATCCAAAATTTAGTAATAGGAGGAAGAATTGGATAGAAACTCTATTCATATAATGTTAATTTTGAGATGCCTTTTAGAGATCCAAAAGGAGATTTCATATGAGCTTATAATTAAGGTGCTATAGTCAATATCAGTGTTAAAAGGAGATTCTGGAGTTAATATGTATGAAACTTATATATTAATTAATGTAAAAAATGAGCTAACCTAGGGAGAAAATGTAGCATAAAAAATAATGAAGCTAGAGATTCAACTATGCCAAGGTTACTAAAGGCTGAGTTAGATGTAAGTTCAAAATAAGTCACTGGCATTTATGAGGTTAGTATGAGAATTTTCAGTGGAATTATGAAAAGTATCACCTGCTTAGAAACCAGAGAAAAGAATATGGAGTACAACTGGAGGCAGTTAAGGCAGATGGCCTTTTTTTAAGAAAAAAAAAAAATTATGTTAAAGCTAGTTTTTAAATAAAAGTGTCAAAATAAAATGAATGGAAAATTTACTTACACTACAATGTAATCAAGAATAAGACATGTTTGTATATAAAATTACTGATAAAGTAGATGAGAAAGTAATAATTGGAGAGAAGATATTTATGAAGCAAAAATCATATGTTTACCAACTCTTTGCAATCCCAATAACTGTACATTCCATGGAATTCTCTGACCAGAATACTGGAGTAGGTAGCCCTTCCCTTCTCCAGGGGATCTTCTTAACCCAGGGATCGAACCCTGGTCTCCCACTTTGCAGGTGGATTCTTTACTAGCTGAGGTATAAGGGATACCCTAATGAGAACCTATTGTATAGTTCAAGGAATCTACTCAATGCTATGTAGTGACCTAAATGGGAAGGAAATCCAATAAAGAGGATATATATGTATGTATAAGTATAGCTCATTCACTTTGCTATACAATGGAAACTAAGATAGCATTGTAAAACAACTATAGTAGAAAATTTTGAAGTTTTAAACAAACACACACAAGAGGAAATGAGGAATTTAGTTTACCTAGAGTTATCTTCCAGAGAAGTCAATGGCACCCCACTCCAGTACTCTTGCCTGGAAAATCCCATNTGGAGAGAACAAACTGATGGTTGCGAGAGGTGAAGGATGGGGCTTGTAAGAAATGGGTTAAGAGGATCAAAGGTACTAACTTCCAGTTATAAAGTAATTTGTCAGGGGATGTAATGTACAGCATGGTGATTATAGTTAATAGTACTGTATTGTGTATTTATTAGATGCTAAAGAGTAAGTCTTAGAAATTCTCATCAAAAGAAAAAAAATTCTGTAACTGTGTGGTGATGGATGTCAACCAGACTTACTGTGGTGATCATTCTACACTATATAGAATATAGATATAGAATCTACAATATATAGATTCTATACAATATATAGGATCATTCTACAATATATACAAATATAGGATCATTTTAATTAATACTTGAAACTAATGTTGCATGCCAAATATACCACAGTTAAAAAGAAAAAAGAAAGAAAAGGGAATAAGAGAGTAGAAGAGATTTAAGGTAAAACACTTATATAGTTAGCTAATAGTCTTGGCCTGAAAGAAATCCCACTGGACTTTAAAAGAAAACAGGCAGAAGACTCACCTTTTCAGTTAACTACTGCTGTGTTATAAGCCACCTCCAAATTTTGTGGCTTAAACAAAGACTGTTTTATTTGGGTTAGGAATTCAGGCAGGGCTCACTGAGGATGCCTCTTCTCTGTTCCATGTCATCTTGACGGGGGTGCCTCAGCTGGATGACCCAAAGTGACCTCATCTACTTCCGGGCCTTGGTGCTGTCAGCTGGGTGAGGCATCTTTGTTCCCCTCCAAGTGTTCCCTTGCTCTCTTTCCATGTGGTCACACATCATTCAGTTGTCTAGCATTTTTAGATGGTGGCTGTCTTCCAAGGAGTAAAAGGGATTACGTACCATCAGTTTCACTGTATTCTGCTTGTCAAAGCAAGTCCAAGGGCCAACATGGAGTCAAAGGATTGGAAAATAGATTTCATCTTTTTGTAAAAATAATTTTATTTAATTTTGGCTGTGCTAGGTGTTTGTCACTGCACCAGTGTTTCTCTAGTTATGGAAAGCAGGGGCTGCTCTCTAATTGCAGTGCTTGGGCTTCTCATTGCAGTGACTTCTCTTGTTGCAGAAAACAGGCCCTAGGGCATTCGGGCTTCAGTAGTTGCGTCTTATAGGCTCTAGAGCACAGGATCAGTAGTTGTGACCCTCAGGCTTACTTGCCCTGCGGCATATGGGATCCTCCCAGACCAAGAATTGAGCTCATGTCTCCTGCATTGGCAGGTGGATTCCTTACCACTGAACCACCAGGTAAGCCCTGGTGGTTTTACTCTTTACATCAAGATTTTACTCTTGATGGGAGAGAATGGTACAGGCACATTGCAAAGGGGATATGGTTCTGCTTTTTTAAAGAAGCCAGATACAAAAGAGTATATTACGTGTGATCCTATTTATGTGAATTTCTGGAAAAGGTAAACTCATCTAGGGGGTGGAAAAAAGCATATCATTGCCAAAAAGTATGAGAAACATTGGGGGATAATAGAAATATTCTGTACCTTGATTGTGGTGGTATATGGGCTTCCCAGGTGGCTCAGTGTTAAAGAAGCCACCTGCCAATGCAGGAGACATGGGTTCGAGCCCTGGATAAGGAAGATTCCCTGGAGAAGGAAATGGCATTCCACTCCAGTATTCTTGCCTGGAGAATTCCATGGACAGAGGAGCCTGGTGAGCTACAGTCCATGGGGTCGCAAAAGAGTCGGACATGACTTAGTGACTAGAACAACAGTATACACAGGGAACATTTGTCAAAATGTATGCATTTTATTATAACTATGAGGTATATCNCCAGTATTCTTGCCTGGAGAATTCCATGGACAGAGGAGCCTGGTGAGCTACAGTCCATGGGGTCGCAAAAGAGTCGGACATGACTTAGTGACTAGAACAACAGTATACACAGGGAACATTTGTCAAAATGTATGCATTTTATTATAACTATGAGGTATATCCAAAAAAAGTAGGATATAGGAGGAACTGTGGAACCATCTTCAGAAATAATGTGCTGTACATAAAAGCTTCGATCTGAACCTTTGAAGATCATTTGGTCCCGTGTCTTTACAGACAAAGTGAGGCCCAGAAAGAGGAACTTTCTGTATCCTTTCTGCCAAAGGATACTCTGTTAGTGATAAAACCGGGATTGCAATTCAGGCTTCTGACCACAGTCTTCCTCTGAGAAGACTGGGGAAAAGGATGCCCCAAGCCTGGGTTTCACTGACTCATTTAGATGTAAGCATGTCTGGGAGTGAAGGATGGACTATGAGAGCTGTCAGTGTCCCTTTGCATTCTAGAATTTTCCAGGGATTGCCAGTGCTCAGATTTCTGTGCTCTGTTTCTAGTTCTGAGGGACTGTAAACAAGTTCCCGTACAGTCAGTGCCTGTAATAAAGGTGAATGGAGCAATATTTGTACATAGATTCAAACACCGTGTGTAAAGGAATAAGAGAAGAGCAGCTATGCCACGCCACTTTTGTCTACAGTGCTGTCTCTGAGTTTCCTACAAGGATGCTGGTGGGAAAGAGTAAAGAGGGCCGTGGAACTAGAGAAGCAGCATTATTCACTTGCTGCTGCTGCTGCTAAGTCACTTCAGTCGTGTCCGACTCTGTGTGACCCCATAGACAGCAGCCCACCAGGCTCCCCCATCCCTGGGATTCTCCAGGCAAGAACACTGGAGTGGGTTGCCATTTCCTTCTCCAATGCATGAAAGAGAAAAGTGAAAGTGAAGTTGCTCAGTCTGTCCGACTGTTAGCGACCCCATGGACTGCAGCCCACCAGGCTACTCCGTCCATTGGATTTTCCAGGCAAGAGTACTGGGGTGGGGTGCCATTGCAAAATTAATAAATCCACCTTTCAGGCTCATAAGAGTTATTCCTAGCTTTCATGAAGTGCTCCATAGAGTAAGATAAGGTTGAAATAGTGAAAAATAGTGTTTCTACTCATAGTAACATGCAAATGTTAGAACATATGTAGGGAATTTGAAAAAATGAGTACAGCTCATTCTCTACCATTAATATACTATCCTTACTCAGAAAAAAATGATTTCAAACCTCATCCAAAGCTCAGACATTTGTCAGATGTATCCAACTTCTCTGGATGCCACAGAACCTTTTAAAAATTACCTGCAAGAGATGACAGAACACTTTGGGCTGAGATTATCTGTGGCTGATACATCAGAGAGTAACACCATGCTGATCTTGAGCAATTACCTAGAGAATTACAAACTTGAACTGTGGAGGGTATCTGAACTTTTTGCTAACACTAAGTCTCTTTTGAAATTAGTTACCATAGCACTAAACATGAGTAATTCAGCAAGGAAAGCTTTTTAAAGTGAGAACATCACTCTGATAGATTCTTGAAGCTTGGAGTTTTCTTCATTTTAGTTTTAGGTTGTCATTTCCCCATTTTTCTATTACTGTATAATAAGAATTATTATATAGTAAGCATCTTATTAAGTGAGGGGATGCTAATTTGCATCTTGAACTTGTGGTTTCTGTCTCAAAGCTGCTGTTATTTCACAAACTTGAAGGCCAGTTGCAGTATAACTCCACTGGCCTAACACTAATGCCAGGTGGGAAGTGATGTATTTATGGAAATAATTCAAGCCAAAGAAATCTACTCTTGTTTGGATTACCCCAGCTGGGCAGTGCTCTGCTCCTGAATGGATTCCTCTTGGGTTAATTTGGGTTAAAGAGGGCAGAGCAGTATGGGATATAAGAAAATCAGCCCCGAGCTCTCTTGGAGTCTAATCCTGCAATCTCACAAAACTTAGCTTGGTCTAAGCCAGACAGACATTCCTAGTTAAAGACCTTTTTAAAAGTTTTACTTTCACTCCATGGCTGCCATGTTTGAAATATCTGGATTACCTAACATGTAGTGTTATTCATAAACTTTTACCCAGATCCACACACATTTTTTCCTAGGTAGTGCTAGTGGTAAAGAACCTGCTTGTGGGTTCAGTCCCTGGGTTTGGAAGATCTCCTGGTGGAGGGCTTGGCAACCAACTCCAGTATCCTTGCCTGGAGAATCCCATGGACAGAGGAGCCTGGTGGGCTACAGTCCAGGTTGCGAAGAGTTGGACAGTTGAGTGACTAACACTACTACTAGTACTATGCGCACTTTGGTAAGGACTTTTTCTATAGCACAGGAATGGTGTACAGATCATCAGTACTACCTTAAGAGCTCAGGAACCCAGCGTGATAGGAAACTCATGAGGAAGGTGAACCAAGACTTCTGGGTTTTCTACATCCCTGCCAACCTGGCTTCTACTTCCCTCCATCACCGCTATTCCTCTGGAATCAATGGTTGTTTTAATCCCCTCCTATTCAATGCCATTGGTGAGAGAGATTCTCACCCTAGAGTTACGGGGATGGCCAGACACACAACCCCTGACTGGGCAGATGAGATTGACAGCAGTTTATTGGTCATCTACACTCACAGCCATGGGGAGGAGGACACCGCACAGGGCCACATAAAGGTTGCACCTGAGGATGGAGCTGTGCATAGGGTGGGGAGCAGGCTTTTTTATAGTGTCGAGGGAAAAGTGCCTTCTGATTTCCATGAGAAGATGTGACTAGCTTATTTGAATTCTGAGGGCTAGGAGGCAGGGAACTGAAATCTACTGTTTAGGGATTAGCACCTGGTCCAGTTAATGATGGTTGTTGGGCTGGGGGACCTTGTCTTTTGGAGCAGAGTGGAGAAGGGAACTTGTGGTTAGCCATTAGAGGTCTCCCAATTTTTCCCTGGATGTCAAGACATACCTGATATTGGGCCTTAGTTTCAGGGCTCAATGCCACAATAGCCATATAGGATATTATATCTAGACCACCACCTACAGTGCCCTCTTATAACTGGGCCGGGGGTGGTGGTGGGTGGGGAAAGGTGGAGTGACACAAAGGATGCAGACCAAGCTTTTCTAGTTAATCCTTTCAGGTAGTCACATTGTAAATGCTCACTGAATATCTTTCTGTGCCAGCACTCCCGGCCCTAAGGCTTAAAGGTGAATGGAACACAGTCCTATTTTGGAAAAGTCAAATGGAGAAACAGAGGACTTCAACAGATGGTTATAACAGAGTGACAGAAGTAGGAGCCAAGATGTGTACATGTGCTGTGAGAGCACAGTGATGAGGGCAGGTCATCCAGGGCTGAGGGCCAGTGAGCTGGCCTTGAAAATGAGGAGGAGTTTGCCAGTTGGAGAAGGGAGAGATGGGAGCATCGTAGCAGAGGGACCAGCCCGACCAAAAGAGTAAATGATCATGACATGTTAAAAATAAGTGACAAACAGTCCAGCAGTCGGGGGTGGAGGGGATGTCGTTAATGATTAGAGTGGTATTGACACAGCCTCAGAGGGGCAGCCTGGGAGAAACCAGGAGCACTGTACCTAGAGGGCTGCCCTAGCTTTCTGCTTCTCTCATATTCCTTCCCCCGATTTCCCTCCAGTTCTCTTTCTCCTGCAGGCATCTTCTCATATTGCAGAATCAGATTCTGCCCTTACTGGGAGCCAGGGCCGATAGGAGCAAGATGAGAGGAGATGAGAGGAATGTGCCGAGGGGACCAGAATAAACTGTACTTCCCTGACCATCTCACCAAAGGCTGCCTCTGAATACGTGTGTAAAGTATTGTGCCAGTCTCAGCATGTCAAAGGTCCCAGGCACAGGCCAGGTCAGCTGGGTGCTGCCCAAGCTTTGTCACGAGTGCTCAGATCTCCTGAGCTCTCTCTCCTTCTGCTGCTTTTGGAATCTTTTCCATGTTCTGCTCCTGCTCTCCCTGGCTGCGATGACCAATTCTGTAAAAGACTCCTCTAGAGACTGATTTTCCTAGAGCAGAAATAGGGGAGAGGTAGTTCAAGGTATTTTTACCCAGGTCAGGAACTCTGCTGTCAGCAGTCCTACCTTAGCAGATAGATCTCTGAGCTGTGTTTATTTCCTTATACAATTTTCTGCTTTCAGATGTGCTGCTGTCTTGGATTGGAAATTGCCTTCCCTTCATTTCTCTCTATGTTCTCATCTGGAAAACTCCTATTCATCCTTCAAAACCTAGTTCAAAAGTCACCACCTTAAGAAGCTTCCCTTGGGCAAGCCAGTTGCTTCCTTCTGACATTCCCTTAGCAGCTCTTTAAAATTTTTTTTAAAGCACTGAACACATTGACTATAATTCTGTTTGCATACAGAATTCTGTTTTCTTTACTCATCTAAATTCCTGAGGCATCTTTGTTTCCATAGCAACCATCAGTAACAGACACATAGTAGGTATTCAGTAAAACTTAAATGAATAAAAGAGGAGGAAAGCCAAAGAAAACTTTTTAAAAATCACACATGTGGATCAAGCTTCCAACTACTAATTTACAGAAAATAGAGAAGAAAATTTCTTTTCCTGCCACCCCAGGAAATATCAGCAAAATTCTGAGACAGGAAACTCATTAGGACAAACATCCTAGTTTCTTGGAAAATAAATTGCAAGGGGGAAAATTGAGAGAGACTTAGAAAACCCATCAAACAATTGCAAAGCATGGACTTGACTTGGATCTTGATTTTTAAAAAATTTTAGATTATGACATGTATAAGACCTTGGAAATTTGAACATAGGACGCTTGATGACTTTAAGGCCTTATTGTTAATCATTTTAGATGTGATAATTGTGTTATATTTACTTTGAAAAGAAAGTAATCATTATTTTTAAGAGATGAGTCCTGAAATGTTTATAAGTAAAAGTATATGTCTGGAATTTGCTTCAAAATAATATGGGAGGGAGGGAGGAAGTGGATGACAGTGTAAATGACGTAGGTTTGGCCATGGAGTTGAGGGTTGTTGGGGCTGAGTGATAGGTGGGCACAGAAAGAATCATCCTCTAGATATTTTTATGTATATCTGAAATTGCTAATGCTGTGTTTAAAGGCAACAAAAAGTCTTTTAAAAGCTTGAATGTTTTGCATTTACACTTTGCAGTATAATAATTATTTTAAAAAATATATTTGTTTGGCTGCAAATGGGTCATAGTTGCAGCATGCAGGATCTTCAATCTTTGTTGTGGCATGCAGGTTCTTTTAGTTGCAGCATATGGAATCTAGTTCCCTGAGTAGGGATTTAACATGGGCCCCCTGCATTGGGAGTGTGGAGTCTTAGCCATGGGACCACCAGGGAAGTCTGTACAATAGCTATTTTAAACAACAGAATTGAAATGATTACTCCTCACCTCAATGTGAAAAAAAATTTGTTTAATGTATGCATGTATGTTTTGTTACGTGTTTATGCTAGAATATTTTCCAAAGGAACATCTTTATTAAAAAAAATAAGTAAAGCCAATTAGAAAATAGGGAGCTTATATTTAGAAATTCACTTTCTTTTTTGTAAAATTTATTTTATTCAAGTATAGTTGATTTACAGTCTTATGTTAATTTCTGCTGTACAGGAAAGTGATTTACATACATACATATGTATGTATTTACATATGTATCTACATAATGTACATATATACACATACATACATATGTACATATATATACATATATACAATCTTTTTCATATTCTTTTTCATTATGGTTTGTCACAGAATAATGAATATAGTTCCCTGTGCTATACACAAGACCTTGTTTATCCATTCTATACATAATGGTTTGCATCTCCTAATCCCCAAACTCCCAGTCTATCACTCTTCCACATCCCCTTGTCCTTAGCAACCACAAGTCTCAATGTCTGTGAGTCTGTTTTGTAGATAAGTTCATTTGTGTGGTATATTAGATTCCACATATAAGTGATATTGTGTGGTGTTTATCTCTCTTTTTCTGAATTTCTTCACTTAGATAATCTCTAGGTGTTGCTGCAAATGGCATTGTTCAATTCTTTTTTATGACTGAGTAGTATTCCATCATATATGTACCACATCTTCTTTATCTATGCACCTGCTGATGGACATTTAGGTTGTTTCCTTATCTTGGTTATTATGAATATTGCTGCTACGAACAGAGTGCTACATGTATCTTTTTGGATTATAGTTTTGTCTGAATATATGCTCAGGAGTAGGATTGCCAGATCATCTGGTAATTCTATTTTTAGTTTTCTGAGGAACCTCCATACTGTTTTCCATAGTGGCTGTACCAATTTACATTCCCACCAACTGTGTAGGAGGATTCCCTTTAAAAATTCACTTTCTTAGTCAATTTTTAGGAACACATCTGTTTTTTCCATATGTATAGTTGAATCTTTTTGCCTTTTCATACTGTTCATGGGGTTCTCAAGGCAAGAATGCTGAAATGGTTTGCATTCCCTTCTCCAGTGGACCATGTTTTTTGTCAGAACTCTCCAGCATGACCGTCTATCTTGGGTGGCTACATGTCATGGCTCATAGTTTCATTGAGTTAGTAAGGCTATGATTCATGTGATCAGTTTATTTAGCTTTCTGTGCTGTGGTTTTCATTCTGTCTGCCCTCTGATGGATAAGGATAAGAGGCTTGTGGAAGTTTCCTGATGGGAGGGACTAGCTGTGGGGGAATCTGGGTCTTGCTCTGATGGGTGGGACCATGCTCAGTAGTCTTGAATCCAATTTGCTATTGATGGGTGGGGCAGTGTTTCCTCCCTGTAGTTTGGCCTAAGGCCAAAAGGGACTTATGCCAGCATGCTGCAGCTCCCAGGACTGTTGTATTCAGTGCCCTTGACTGCGCAGCAGGCCACTGTCGACCCACGCCTCTGCCAGAGACTCCTGGACACTCACAGTCAACTCTGGCTCAGTTGCTTATGGGGTCATTTTTCCTTTCTCCTGGGTCCTGGTGCACATAAGGTTTTGTTTGTTCCCTCCAAGAGTCTATTTCCCCAGTCCTGTGGAACTTCTGTAATCAAATCCCACTGGCCTTCAAAGTCAAATTCCCCCGGGGGTTCTCAGTCCCTCTACCAGATCCCCAGGTTGGGGAATCTGTGGTGGGCCCTAGAACTCTTCCAACAGTGCGAGAACTTCTTTGGTATAATTGTTCTCCAGTTTGTGGGTCATCTGCTTGGTGGCTCTCTGGTGGGGCTAATGGTAACCTTCTCCAAGAGAACTTATGCCACAAGCCGAGCCTCCCAAGTCTGTTTCATTGACTACACTAAAGCCTTTGACTGTGTGGATCACAACAAACTGGAAAATTCTGAAAGAGATGGGAGTATGAGACCTCCTTACCTGCCCCTTGAGAAATCTGTATGCAGGTCAAGAAGCAACAGTTAGAGCCACACAAGGAACAACGGACTGGTTCCAAATTGGGAAAGGAGTACGTCAAGGCTGTATATCGTCACCTTGCTTATTTAACTTATATGCAGAGTACATCATGCGAAATGCCAGACTGGATGATGCAAGGCTGGAATCAAAATTGCAGACAGAAATATCTATAACCTCAGATATGCAGATGATACCACCCTTATAGCAGAAAGCAAAGAGGAACTAAAGAGCCTCTTGATGAAGGTAAAAGAGGAGAATGAAAAAGCTGGCTTAAAATTCAACATTCCAAAAATGAAGAAGATCATGGCATCTGGTCCCCTTACTTCATGGCAAATAGATGGGGAAACAATGGAAACAGTGACAGGTTTTATTTTGGGGGGCTCCAAAATCACTGCAGATGGTGACTGCCGCCATGAAATTAAAAGATGCTTGCTCCTTGGAAGAAAAGCTGTGACCAACGTAGACAGCATATTAAAAAGCAAAGATATCATTTTGCCGACAAAGGTCTGTCTAGTCAAAGATATGGTTTTTCTAGCAGTCACGTATGGATGTGAGAGTTGGAGTATAAGGAAAGCTGAACACCGAAGAATTGATGCTTTTGAACTGTGGTGTTGGAGAAGACTCTTGAGAGTCCCTTGGACTGCAAGGAGATCCAACCAGTCCATCCTAAAGGAAATCAGTCCTGAATATTCATTGGAAGGACTGATGCTGAGGCTGAAACTCCACTACTTTGGCCACTTGATGCAAAGAACTGAGTCATTGGAAAATACCTTGATGCTGGGAAAGACTGAAGGCAGGAGGAGAAGAGAATGGCGGATGGTTGTATGTCATCATCGACTTGATGAACATGAGTATGAGCAAGCTCCAGGAGTTGGTGATGGACAAGGAGGCCTGGCGTGCTGCAGTCCATGGGGTTGCAGAGTTGGACATGACTGAGCAACTGAACTGATAGTTGAATCTACAACTACTAAACTTTAGTATTTTATTGATGGTATTTATTGCCAGTTGCAGACAGTTCTCCGGTGCAAAGCAAATTTGGAAAAACTGTTTCTAAGTACAATTACCAACAGCATTAGTAATAAGTAGATTTTAAAGTTTGTTCACTTCCACAAAGTCCAAAGTTCTATGAGTTTCCAAGAGTGCTTATCGGTGTGAATAAACAAGGTGTGGTAATACTCACATGGGCAGTTTTTGAAAGAAAGAAAACTTCATTGAATTAGTTTGCACAATATTGGTTACTTAGACCATTCTATTACCTGTATCTTCAACATAATATTGTCTTCAGTGTTTTTATATGATAAATATCTTATGAAACTTAAATATTACATATCAAAACTTGGACTTTTGTGGTCAGATTTGCTTAAAGTAATCTGTGAATGTAGGCTGTTTTCCTGCCCAGGCAAATTACCAACACTTAGTCAGTTGGTCCTTGGAACTAATGATTGCCATTAAGTGTGTGTTTAGTTAACATGGCAATGATATGTGTGAAAGTTCAATTTTTAAATTAATTGAAAATATTCCCCAGTTTTAAACATATCTTGAGATTTTTAAGGTGTGTGCAAGTATTACTCTATGATTGGGAAGTTTTTTGAGTGTCTGCTATGCCATCTAATATGCTTGGTTGCTTTTCCAATGTTGTTTCATTTAATCCTCCCAATGTGCAATAAAGAAGAGTTTTACTGTTTCCACCTTGCAAATCGGGAAAGTAAGGCTCAGAGAAGATAAAAGGTTTGTCCAAGGTCACACAGCCTGTAAGCAGAAGGGGAAAAGTGTTGGTTACCCTGGTTTGACTCTTCTGCCCTTGTGCCCTGTTTAATTATTTTCTCCTCATGGTTGTGAGCCCCTCAAGAGCAGTCTTTAAGGTCTTTGGGGCCTTCATGTTTCCTTAAGCCAAGTGAATATTAATAAACGAAAGTGAAATTTGCTCAGTCATGTCCGACTCTTTGCGACCCTATGGACTACAGTCCACTAGGCTCCTCTATCCAAGGGATTCTCCAAGCAAGATTACTGGAGTGGGTAGCCATGCCCTTCTCCAGGGGATCTTCCCAATCCAGGAAATGAACCCAGGTCTCCCACATTGCAGGTAGATTCTTTACTGACTCAGCCACCAGGGAATCCCCATATTAATAAATATTTGTTAGATAATCTCAGCAAGTCATCCAAGTGTCAACATCCAGCTGTAACCACCTTAGGCCAGGAGCTGGGCTTCTTGGCCGTATTTTCCAAGCTTACCTTTGAGACTATGTAGAATTATACAATAGGGCTTCCCTGTGGCTTAAATGGTAAAGAATCTGCCTGCAATGCAGGAGACCTGAGTTCGATTCCTGGGTTGGGAAGATCCCCTGGAGAAGGGCATGGCTACCCACTCCAGTATTCTTGCCCAGCGAATCCCTTGGATAGAGGAGCCTGATGGGCTGCAGTCCATGGGGTCGCAAAGAGTCAGACATGACTGAGCAACTAACATTTCACTTCATAATTATACAATAACCACTTAAGAAAAGTGTTTGAGAATATGTCTGGAGACTTAAACTATATAAAGAAGAAGTGGGAAAAGTAATGATGTCAAAGAATAGGATCAAGTTTGAGAAAAATTGAGGTTCAAATTTGGAAAATGACGAATCAACCAGAAAGGTTGATGCTGTTTGGTCTTCACTTTATAGTCTTGCTTTAGAAGAAGTAGAGAAATTAACAAACTGTGGAAGAAAATTCCTAGAACACTGGGATCAAGTCAATACACCTGATGGTTCTGGAAGACAGAATTTTCAGAGATAAAAGTACAATAGATCACTCCTTGACCTCCCGTCCTCAACCCATGGGTGTATCTGGCTGAGTTGCCTTGGCCAAGGAGGAGTATTTCCGTGATGTGACTTTATCTGTGGTACCAGTGTAGCCTCATCAGAGTTGAGACACTTGACTCAAACTGACGTGTGCTTTGACAAGTGTGATGATTAATTTTATGTGTCAATTTCACTGGCCATGGGGTGCCCAGATATTTGGTTACAGATTATTCTGGATATGTCTGTGACGGTGTCTCTGGATTGGATTGGCATTTGAATTAGTAGACTGAGTGAACAGATGGCCCTTCCAGTATGAGGGGGCCTCATCCTCCATTGAAGGCTGAATAGAACACAAAGGTGGAGGGAGTGGAGAGAACTTTCTCTCTCTTTGCTTGTCTTTGAGTTGGGACATTGGTCATCTGTCTTTGGCTCAGTCTGAAACTATACCATGGTCTCTCCTGGTTGTCCAGCTTGCAGACTGCACACCTTCAGACAGTTTAACCTCTATAATTGCATGAGTCAGTTAGTTACAATAAATTTCTGTCTCTTTTTCTTTATCTCTCTTTGGATAAATACAGCAAGTGAGATGTTAAATAGTAGCTAATAATATTATCTACCATTTGTTGTTTGCCATTATCTAGCAGGGGCCATACTAAACATTTTACACAAGTTATCTCATGTAATCCTTACAGAACCAAATGAAGTAACTAAGGTTCAGGGAGTTGTGATTTTGCAGCTAGAAGTTTTGAACTCCAGAGCCAAGCACTATTCTCAGAGGTGTGATGCAGGATGGCCAGCAGTGTCATGAAAGCAGATCTGTGTTTAACGAGCTCTTGTGGCAAAAGTCTGTAAGCATTTAGATTCCTGGAGACCTCGGTTCGATCCCTGGGTTGAGAAGATCCCCTGGAGGAGGGAAAGGCTACCCACTCCAGTATTCTGGCCTGGAAAATTCCATGGACTGTATAGTCCATGGGGTCACAAAGAGTCAGACACGACTGTGCGACTTTCACTTTCAAATTTCCTGGGGAGCTGTGCCCTAGAAAGATGTAGAGAAAACTGTGAAGGTGACTGACAGACCCAGAAATGGGGGCCTGGTCCAAGACCCCCTAGGAGCTCTTAAGCTGAAACTCGGTATTTAACATTCAGAGTACAAAGCTCAAAAGTAAGCTGAGGTGGAGTCTTCATTTTCAAGAAAGGAGCAAACTGAGTAGATGAAGCTATTAGAAAACTTGCCTCACTGTTTCTAGCACCTGCTTTTCTGTGTCTGGACTTGCTGCCTCAGTTCCTCCCTGACCTGTTTGCTGTGCCGAGTCATGTTTCCAAAGCATCAGGGTTACCGTGGGCTCTTTGAGGGCAGATTCTGGGGTTCTGATGAGACTGCAGTCTGGGAGGTGCTCAGCAAATATCTGTGGATTGCTCCAGGGATCAGAGCATGCTAAATGAGAATTAGGGCCACCTTCATTGTCTTCTCTTTTTCCCTTCACCATGGAATGTGTGGCGACAGGGTCTGCTGTCATGCTCTGCAGCCCCTTTCTCACCCCTACTGCAGATGGACAGACCTGGCCTGGTATGAAGGCACACTTAGCTTTCCTCAATATCATATTTCATAAGGTTCTTTATTTTTTTCAAAAAACGTCCAGTGGGAGAATGGCTAAAATGAAAAAGGTATATGCTATGCTATGCTAAGTCACTTCAGTCGTGTCCGACTCTGTGTGACCCCTTTTTGTGGGATTCTCTAGGCAAGAATACTGGAGTGGGTTGCCATTTCGTTCTCCAATGCATGAAAGAGAAAAGCGAAAGTGAAGTCCTTCAGCCTGTCTGACTGTTAGCGACCCCATGGACTGCAGCCCACCAGGCTACTCCATCCATTGGATTTTCCAGGCAAGAGTACTGGGGTGGGGTGCCATTGCCTTCCCCGAAAAAGGTATATGGGCTTCCCCAATGGCTCAGAGAGTAAAGAATCTGCCTGCAATGCAGGAGATACAGGTGATGTGGGTTCGATCTCTGGGTTGGGAAGATTCTCTAGAGGAGGAAATGGCCACCCATTCCAGTGTTTTTGTCTGAAGAATACCATGGACAACGGAGCCTGGCAGACTACAGTCCAAAGAGTTGCAAAGAGTTGGATGTGACTGAACGACTGAGCATGTGCAGACACACACACATATAATGTCAAGGATTGGTGAGGATGTGGGACAACTGGAATGATCATACTCTGCTAGTGGGAGTGTAAACTAGTACAACCACTTTGGAAAACAGAAAGTATCTAGTAAAGCTAAACACACATATACTCTACTCTAAGGCCTGACAATTCAATTCCTAGATGTGTAGCCCAATAGAAGGGTGTATACAAGCACTAGAATCCCCATGGCAGCACTACTCACAGTAGCCTCAAACTGGAAACAGAGTGTCAGTCTCTAGTAGAATGGCTGAGTAAATCGTGGTATATTTATAAAAGGGGATACTACACACCCACAACAGGAACAAACTACAATCACATGCGACTGTATGTGTGAATCTCTCATGTTAGACAAAA
The DNA here is from genome assembly GCA_006410675.1 of Oreotragus oreotragus. Taxonomy (NCBI): domain Eukaryota; kingdom Metazoa; phylum Chordata; class Mammalia; order Artiodactyla; family Bovidae; genus Oreotragus; species Oreotragus oreotragus. The sequence continues at coordinate 37,571 of SJYX01022217.1, forward strand.
GCCAGGTGCAAGAGAATCCACACTCTATGATCCCATTTCTAAAACAATAAGGTGTTTATATTAAAATACAAAAACATTTTCTAAAGATAAACTAGTCTGTGGCCTTATAAATCAGGATCATAGTTATGTGGTGTGTGGGGGAGGGTACTGGCATGGGGGGCAGGGTTCTGGGGTGCTGGTCACATTCTACTTCTTGATAAAGTTACTTGTTACACAGGTTTATACACTTGGTGAAAATTCATCAGGCTGTGCACTTATGATTGGTCCACTTTTCTGTATGTAGGTAATATATCAGTATGATTTACCACCCCCTCCAAAAAAAGTGCAGTGAATTCTTTGAAACTTCTCTACTAAAAGAAGTCTTTTAAATCGTGGGTTTACTCTGACATTGTTTCTTCACAAGAAGTGAACTAAATTCTGAACTCTTGTAGCATTTATCATGTACAAATATCATCATGGTTTATGTGTTACTAGAAAAATGTTCTGTAAAATAATAGTTTTCTATTTAGGAAGAAGCCCATTTGCTAGCACTTTTATAGGAATCATTTAATGAGAACCATGTGAGTTTCATCTAGCTTGAAACTGCTTTTACATCATCTGCTTCCATAGAATAAAACTGACTGCCACTTTATTATGGAGCAGTTAATAACCCAATTTCTGAAGGTCAGTAGCTGATAATTCCTAACTCATCAGTTTGCTAACAAAGTAAAACACAGGAAATCAAAAAACTCTTTGCATAGAGTGAAATTATAATATAAAACTTCAGAAAATCCCCAGTACACTGATATCAAAAGTGCTCCCTGACACTATGGGCCTAGGGAAGCAAATACATATTTTGACATTCACAGGGACTCAAAGGAAGCTGTGACTGCAATGTGGTATAGATTCAGTAATGCTTTATTTATGTATTATTATTTAAAAAAAAATATGCCTGTGTTTACTTATTTGGTTGCACTGGGTCTTAGCTGTGGCATCTGAGATCTTTAATTGCAGCATGAGGACTCGTACTTGTAGCACGTGTGATCTAGTTCCCTGACCAGGGATTGAACCTGGGCCTTCTACACTAACAGTGCAGAGTTTTAGCCACTGGACCACCAGGGAAGTCCCTCAGTAATGCTTTCAATTTGGACTCTGACAATATTCTGTTGCATGTAATTAAAATCGACACAATAAGTGTTAAGTGAAAGACAACCAAATGCTGCAGTAATTTAAAACAAAACAAAAACAGAGATAGCTCTCAAATCCAGCTCATCAAAATGCTCTTCCTTTCCTGCAAGTTGAAGCCAAATGTGTTTTCAGAAGTTAATTTATTTTTCCCAGGTCTTGCCCTTACATGCCTCTCCTTGGATATTTTGTCAAGTAAAGAAGTCCCCCTTAATCTCAAGATCCCAAGCCAACATTTCAGGAGTATCTTTTAAAGCCCAGTGTTTTCAGAAGTACCCTGGCATGTTCCTTCTTGTTCAGGGCCTCATATAATAGTAACAGTAGTAGTGGTGGCAGTAATGAGAACAACAGTAACAGCTAACATTTATATAGTGATTTGTGTGTACTGCAAACATGTTTTAGTCAGTTAGGGCTGCTGTAACAGAAGACCATAGTGTGGGTGGCTTAAGCAACAAGCATTTATTTCTCACAGTTCTGGAGTCTTGGAAGTCCAATATCAAGATCTAGGGAGATGCCACTTCCTAGTGTATGCAGATGGCTGGCTTCTCCTTGTATCCTCATATGTAGGGGATCAGAGAGAGAGAAAGCAAACTCTCTTATACTACCCCCCTTCTAATATCATCACATTAGAAGTTAGAACTCCAGCATATGAATTCTAGGGGAGCTGCAAATGTTTAGTCCATAACAGAACAGTTGTAGGTGTTTTCTGTATATTAAACCATTTAATCCTGCCAACAACTCAGTAAGGCAACTATTAAACTATCATCCTTGTCATTCCATTTTGGAGGAAAAAAAATGAGGCACAGGAAGGGGAAGGGTTTTTTTTTTTTTAATATTTATTTTGCTGCACCATGTCTAAGTTGCAGCACATAGAATCATCAGTCTTCGTTGTGGTGTGTGGATTCTATAGTTGCAGCATGTGGGATCTAGTTCCCTGACCAGGGATCAAATCCAGGCCCCCTGCATTGGGAATGTGAAGTCTTAGCTGCTGGACCATCAGGGAAATCCCAATGGAGAGGATTTGTAGGAGAAGGCAACGGCACCCATGGACGGAGGAGCCTGGTCGGCTGCATGCAGTCCTTGGGGTCACTAAGAGTCGGACATGACTGAGTGACTTCACTTTCACTTTTCACTTTCATGCATTGGTGAAGGAAATGGCAACCCACTCCAGTGTTCTTGCCTGGAGAATCCCAAGGACGGTGGAGCCTGGTGGGCTGCCGTCTATGGGGTCGCACAGAGTCAGATATGATTGAAGTGACCTAGCAGCAGCAGCAGCCTGTAGCTAGTAGGGAAAGGGGTCAGGATTCTGGCTCTGGGCAGTGATTCTCAACCTTGACTGCACAGTGGATTCGCCTAAAGACCTTTTTAAACTCTCACGCCTAGGTCTCAGCTGCAATGTCCCCATGCCATGCCCAGCCCCAATTCCAGATTCTAATTTCATTGGTCAGGGAATTAAATATATGTATATTCTTTGGGCAATTCTAGTGAGTGGCCATGGTTGGGCCTCCAGTCCCTTAGCATCCTCCTATGTAGCCCACAAGAAGCTCTTGAACAAACAGTGTATCTTGGTTCCTGTGGTTTTCCCCACTGGGCACCAACTGGTTAAAGTCAGTGGAAGAACAAGTCTTGTGAATGAAATAATGACAGCGCATGGGCATCAGCCAGCCAAAAGGTTTTAGGCAAGTGCCTTAGGACTTAGTTTATTCATCTGCAAAGCAAAGGGTTTGACTTGAATAATTTCCTGCTTCCTTCCAGTCCTATGATTCTATGAATGAAATCAATATATTAAACACTTGATTATCCATGAGTGAATGATCCACAGACAGTGTTTAATCTGAGGACTAGCTTCCTTCAGTCAGCCTCCTTATCAATTGGTGTACGCCCAGGAATGCACATCAATTTGATTTTTGGCCTAAGCAGAACATAATGAGGAAGGAAAGAATCATGTGTGTTTGCATGTGTGTACATGTGAAAATCATTCAAAAGATAAATTAAATGATTTGGAGGGATTATCTGCTGTTTTGGATTATCCACATCACTGCCCCCTCCAAGAGCATTGATAATTGAAAGTTGCCTGTAGACTGATTGCTGACAGCTGAAGGATCCATGTTGCCAAGGAAGCTATGGCGAGAAGCCAAGTAGCGACCTGATTAATTATCCTTTTATTTGTGTTGTCCCAGTTCTCCATCCTCTTCCCTCACCAGGATGGTATCTAGTTTCAGGAGCCTCTAAGAGAACAGTAACCCCCTCCAAATGAAAAGCCCCTCTTTCCTGAGGCAGAAAGTTCTATAGAGAGATTTCTCATCCTTCCTCAGGTCCTTTTCTCACTGCCCTGCTTCTGACTCTACCTGAGACCATTGTTAAATCAGGGAGGCTGGGTCCAGTCATACTGGCTTTCCACATGGAAGCTTTCAGCAAAATGCTCTGTTCTTCAGTCTGATGCATGCGAGGTTGCCCCAAATAGTACAAGTTTTCCAAGATAAGAACAAACTGCTGTGGCTAAGAGGCTAAACCTTATCTCCAGTAGTTCTATGCTAACTGGGCTTAAAGGAGTGATGATCCTCAATGTTTCAGTTTGGAGTGGCATCTAGAGTTCTGACGGTCTTTTCTAAAACCAATTTTAAACGGCTGACTTTCACAAGGGTATTAAATAGGCATTGATGGCAAGAAGGTGTAGTTTCTGGTCTATAACACCTGTAGGAATGGCCTGGCAACAGAGAAGAGCCCACATGTGTTTCTCCTTGGCTTGGGCTAACATCAGGGCTAATGGGTACTTTGTACCATGGCAATTTGTGGATTCCAAAGACGTTCCCTGACTATCAGTCAGTGGCCTCAGCACTGAGTCCCCACCAGTGAGAGGCTACATTCTGATTACTACAAGGTGTGCCTGCCAGGGGCCAGTCCTGTGCTGGTCTGCAGGGGCTTTCCAGTATTAGCCCTCTTGGGTTGGCCTCGGATGGGTCACCTTAACTCTGGGAAACAAGCCCTGGGAAGAGGGAGGTTCTACTCAGCACCAGAGCCTTTCCTGGCTGATGACTTGCCGTGTGATGGAGTCAGGTATCTGGGCCATCTGAGGCTCAGTGGTGGTGATTATTCCACTGAGGACCAGTCTGATTTTGCAGAGATTTCAAACAAATCTTTAAAGAGTAAGGTCCTATCCTGGGGGCAGCTGGAAGAGGACAGATTTCCTCTTAGAATGTAGGCTTTGGAGTGGACTCTGCCAGCTCTCTTTCTCTGAGCTTTTCATGAACACAGTTGTAAATCGATTTGTGAACTTGTCCTAATGGGCTGAAAAACAGCTTTCCTGTGTGGGGTGGCTCAGTGAAGCATCTATTTTAAAACCCATGGAGGCTGACACAAAGCTCCCCTCCAATGAGATCATTTCAGACAGTCCTTGAGGTCAATAAAAAAGAGTTGAGTCTGTTTCTGTTAGTAAAATAGACAAGTTCTCAGATACTTGGACACTGATTTAGGCATAGATTTGTGCTTAAACCACATAAACAGATTACTCTGGTATCTAAGCCATATAGATAACTTGATTTCACTATCTATACTTGTCTATAGACATAATTTATTAGCTTGTCTTAATGCCTTTCTTCCAAATAATTAGCTTTTAGAAAGCACATTGATTTTTTAAATAATAATATAGTTTTATAAAATAACTTTAGCTTAGTCTAAAATTGTTTGCTTCTTTGCACATTTCATAGATTTACTGGGGTAAATTGATGTTCTTTTTATCTGTTCACTAAATTACTTTATGACTTTACCTATTGCCCTAAGAATACTTGCTGATAAATATGGAGACCTATTTCATTTTTCTAGCCATCAAAGGAATGTAAACTAAAACTTGAAGATAATGATTTTCCCCCATCAAAGAGTCATAGTAGCAAAGGAACTAATATTGCCACATATTGCCAGTGTGACATCTAGGAATGTATCCTGACACAGATTTACTTTTAAATGGGAGGAAAAGTTTTAGGTACAAAACTTAGCACTACTCTAAAAAAGGTTAAAAATAATCTAAATATGTGAATTAAAGGGGAATAATGGAATGACTGGCTGTAAATAGCTGTAAATAGCTGTGAAGAAAAGAGAAGCAAAAAGCGAAGGAGAAAAGGAAAGATATAAGCATCTGAATGCAGAGTTCCAAACAATAGCAAGGAGAGATAAGAAAGCCTTCCTCGGTGATCAATGCAAAGAAATAGAAGAAAACAACAGAATGGGGAAGAGTAGAGATCTCTTCAAGAAAATTAGAGATACCAAAGGAACATTTCATGCAAAGATGGGCTCGATAAAGGACAGAAATGGTATGGACCTAACAGAAGCAGAAGATATTAAGAAGAGGTGGCAAGAATACACAGAAGAACCGTACAGAAAAGATCTTCATGACCAAGATAATCACGATGGTGTGATCACTCACCTAGAGCCAGACATCCTGGAATGTGAAGTCAAATGGGCCTTAGAAAGCATCACTACGAACAAAGCTAGTGGAGGTGATGGAATTCCAGTTGAGCTATTTCAAATCCTGAGAGATGATGCTGTGAAAGTGCTGCACTCAATATGCCAGCAAATTTGGAAGACTCAGCAGTGGCCACAGGACTGGAAAAGGTCAGTTTTCATTCTAGTCCCAAAGAAAGGCAATGCCAAAGAATGCTCGAACTACCACACAATTGCACTCATCTCACACGCTAGTACTCCAGTACTCTTGCCTGGAGAATCCCATGGATGGAGGAGCCTGGAAGGCTGCAGTCCATGGGGTCGCTAAGAGTCGGACACGACTGAGCAACTTCATTTTCACTTTTCACTTTCATGCATTGGAGAAGGAAATGGCAACCCACTCCAGTGTTCTTGCCTGGAGAATCCCAGGGACAGGGGAGCCTGGTGGGCTGCAGTCCATGGGGTCGCACAGAGTCAGACACGACTAAAGCAACTTAGCAGCAGCAGCAGCAGCACACACTAGTAAAGGAATGCTCAAAATTCTCCAAGCCAGGCTTTAGTAATACGTGAACTGTGAACTTCCAGATGTTCAAGCTGGTTTTAGAAAAGGCAGAGGGNGCTGCCGTCTCTGGGGTCGCACAGAGTCGGACACGACTGAAGCGACTTAGCAGCAGCAGCAGCAGCAGAAAACCAAGGCAAAGAGAAAATATTAAAAACGGTTCCTTCAGTGAAATGACAAATTGATGGCTAATTTTTAAACAGCAAGGAAACAAAGCTTAGAAGGTGGTAGAATGATATCGTCAATGTCTGAAATACATCAACTGCCAGCAAAAAAAAAAAAAGAAAAAAAATTCAAGCACAGTAAAAATATTCTTCAAGAATGGAGAAACTGTGTGCCTGTTGTGAGGCGCTATGGCAACAAGGATGCACTTGGAGAGCCAGGGCTCCCACAGCTGCTTGTCAGCCCAGTCCACTGAGCCCTGTCTCTTCTCACTGGCCTGCATGGCTGACATCCCCTGTGGCAGCCCCTCCAGCCAAGTCAGTGCGTGCTGCTGGCTCAACCCCATCCCCAGTCTGCACTGCCATGCACTTGGGGCAAGACCTGGCAGCCACAAGTGCCTGCCAGGAGCCAGAAGCCCTGCAGCTGATAGTGTGCCTAGAATCAGCCCTGGCACACAATCTCTTCCTTTCTTTCCCCTCCATACTATGATCTGTTTAGTGTTTTCCTGACCTATCTTCTTCTCACCATTTCTCTCTTTGTCTGTGTCTAATTTCCTGATAATCTCATCCATGGGATTTTTCATTACAATTCCCAGTTCAATTCAGTTGCTCAGTCATGTCCAACTCTTTTTGACCCCATGGGCTGCAGCATGCCAGGCCTCCCTGTCCATCACCATCTCCCAGAGCTTACTCAAACTCATGTCCATTGAGTCCGTGATGCCATCCAACCATCTCATCCTCTGTCGTCCCCTTCTCTTCTTGCCTTCAATCTTTCCCAGCATCAGGGTCTTTTCAAATGAGTCAGTTCTTTGCATCAGGTGGTCAAAGTATTGGAGTTTCAGCTTCAGCATCAGTCCTTCCAATGAATATTCAGGACTGATTTCCTTTAGGATGGCCTGGTTGGATCTCCTTGCTGTCCAAGGGACTCTCAAGAGTCTTCTTCAACACCACAGTTCAAAAGCATCAGTTCTTCGGTGCTCAGCTTTCTTTATGGTCCAACTCTCACATCCACACACGACTACTGGAAAAACCATAACTTTGACTAGATGGACCTTTGTTGGCAAAGTAATGTCTCTGCTTTTGAATATGCTATCTAGGTTGGTCATAACTTTTCTTCCAAGGAGCAAACATCTTTTAATTTCATGGCTGCAGTCACCATCTGCAGTGTTTTGGAGCCCCCCAAAATAAAGTCTGTCACTGTTTCCACTGCTTCCCCATCTATTTGCCATGAAGTGATGGGACCAGATGCCATGATCTTAGTTTCCTGAATGTTGAGGTTTAAAAAAGCCAACTTTTCCCCTCTCCTCTTTCACTTTCATCAAGAGGCTCTTCAGTTCTTCTTATATTTCTGCCATAAGTGGTGTCATCTGGATATCTGAGGTTATTGATATTTCTTCTGGCAGTCTTTATTCCAGCTTGTGCTTCATCCAGTCCAGCATTTCTCATGATACACTCTGCATATAAGTTAAACAAGCAGGGTGACAATATACAGCCTTGATATATTCCTTTCCTGATTTGGAACCAGTCTGTTGTTCCATGTCCAGTTCTAACTGTTGCTTCCTGACCTGCATACAGATTTCTCAGGAGGCAGGTCAGGTGGTGTGGTATTCCCATCTCTTGAAGAATTTTCCACAGTTTGTTGTGATCCACACAGTCAAAGGCTTTGGCATAGTCAATAAAGCAGAAGTAGAACAATTCCTGCTATTTCTCAATTCTAGAATTTGTTTGGTTTTCTCAAATCTCTTTCACTTCAAATGCTTTCCAATTTATTCACGAAAATTTTCAAACTTGTTTGTGTCTCTGCATATGGTTTGCAGGCTTATATCTAACAATGCCAATGCTGATGGTTGGCCCCTGCCACTAAGTGTGTCTCTCAGTCTGATCCCTGCCACTTCACAGGCACCTGCAGCTAGCCTGCCAAATCCATGGGTGTGCATACCACTGCCTTTGGTCACCACAGATACCTACTGTGGTACCTAACCACTGGACACAGAGGTGTTGCTGAGAACTGCTGCAGTACTTGCACTGTAAACACCTCCCTCCCACCCTGCAGGTGTTGATGTGGGCACAGAGGCCCACCCCCACACC